>JAVTVY010002963.1:0-36464 GCA_036873755.1 Hanleya hanleyi | reverse complement strand
GGGTGGATTGTCTCGCTGATTTGACACAGCATGTTTCCGACATATTTACCTATTTATTAACCAAATTTATATGAATATTTGTTTTCAAATATTATAGCCATAATGAGGTAAAATTTGGCATACTTACTCTGAATTACATATACTTAAATTCCATGGTTTGAAATTTGATAAACGACCTGGTTTGCATTTTAATTCAAAGCTAAAGCCAGTGAGTTGTCTAAACTCAGAACCTACTGTTGATATGATCTGACTAATTACGGTGATTAGATGTGGTCTGATTCTAATTAGGCTTTGTGAATTGTTTGATTTTTCCAAAAGGTTTATTTTAAAATTAAATAAAAGAACTAGATCGAAAACAACAAGCTGAGTAGCCTGTTTGAGAGCATACAGCATATATGCTTCCAATATCTCCTTAAATATAACTTGGAAAGTAGATATGTGTATGTGGAAAGAGATTTTTATCTGGAATTGTTGAGACATGTTGAGGAGGTTTGGGAAGCAGTAATGGGTAGTGTAACACTGGAATGTAATTCTGTAGTTGTATATGGTGATTTGTGGATGGTGAAGTTTATAAATCGATGGGTGGAATAGACCAGAATATTGCATTCACAACACAGATGGGTACAATATGGGTGAGTGAAATCCAAGATGGTCAATGGCAGCCATCTTGGATTATATACTACCTCAATGAAAATCAATACCAATGGCCATCTAACTGATGTGAAGAACCTTCCCAAGTTTGAAGTCGATTGGTCGATTTGTTCTCGAGATATCGCGTTCACAAGATGTGGGACTGACGTAACACGGATGGAAGGACGGACGGACGGCTAGCATTTCCAAGTCCTCCCACCACTTCGTGGCGGAGGACAAAAAGAACTGAGAAGAATTTGCAGTTGAGGATGTCTTTAGTTCGAAAATATCTGGTTTGTCATAAGAACATGAATCTTTTTTTAAGAAATAGCCAATACTAGTATAAAAAGAGGATCTATTAATAAATTTATTAAAATTACAAATATGTTCACGACACAGTGATCAGATTTGTAATCCTAGCGTTAGACGCTTCAACAAATGTATGTATTTATATGTATATGCTATATATATATATCTTCTCAGTGCTTCTGTGGCCAGAAGTTTTAGTATCTTTGTGTATGGGTGAGACTGAGTGTGTTTGACAGAACAAGGGAGACCACTTCTATTTGACTGGTTGACTGGTAAATTATCGCCCTTGGAAATTATGTACTTCGCTTCCTTCAACGAGTCCTCCTAGTCTGTGTACAACAACATAAATGCAAAATATATCCTCATGTACAGACGTTAAAATATTGTAGAATTATTTACTACTTATCCTACTTCCCGTTTCAAATAACCCTTGTATAATACTTTGAGCCCATTATGACAGGACTCGTAAGTTATAATAATGTCAAAGCAAAAGAGAGGCTGTTAAATTTCAACTAATATGTATATTTATAATGGCATATGTACAGATGTTTGGGTTGAAAAATAGTTTGAAAATCAGTTTACAAAGATGTCAATAAATATATTATATACACATTAGTCAGAGTTTGTGTTAATTAATATTCAATTATTTGTCAATTTTGGACAGCAGACTTTGCATAAGCTGAAATTGGAGCTTCACCTGTTGTTCTTGTAACTCGACTTTGCGGCGTTCCAGCTCCAGGGCCTTATCTTTCCTCTCTTGGTTTTGCTTTACGAGATCAAACAAGTCTGCTACTCGACATCGGGATTTCTTTGGAGACTTGTTCACTGCAACTGAATACAAAAACAAAATGAAAACTTGAATTAAACTTTCCATCGTTCTTTTTTCAAAGTTTTATTCGAAACAATTTCTCAAGATTGTTGACGGCGGTTTCATTGACGACGATTTGATTACCCTTCCATCTGGACACATTATTATACATGTACATGCACAATGAACAGAATTGCAAGGCCTTAATACATATATTTCAAACTTTCCAGTGCTTGATTCAAGCTTAAGTTATGTATACTTTGAGTTTCAACACAGACTCACTGTTCCAATGTTCCAAAATCTGAGAAATTAAATGCAAGATTGAAATTGACTTGACACTCATGAGTCACCTTCTCCCAGACTTTGATGAAACATGCATATTGGAACAGTGAGTCTGTGTTGAAACTCAAAATATACATACCTTAAGCTTGAATCAAGCACTGGAAAGTGCATACAAAGTTTGAAATATATGTATTAAGGCAGTGTGACGTCACTGGACCTAAATATAATTGCAACAGACCACCATAGAATACCATGCTTTAATTGCAGTGTAGCCTACTCTGTGTAATAAAATCATAAAAAATTTAAATAAATATTTTCCCACACTGTTTGCAATGGTCTTTCATTTGATGAAAACTTTACTTAAGGGTTTACGATCACTTTAATAAAATATTGTTGGTTTGAAAAATGACTGTCTTTCCTGACAAAAACAAATACTGAATATTCCGAATTTTACTTGTTTTCACCTGTCTTTTCCTTTAATGTGGCTATGGCAGCATCTCTCATCCGTAAACCCGTCTCGTTGTCCTTTTCTAGTTTTCTTTTCTTCCCTTCCAGGCTCTTCTGCTTCTCTGTTTGTACATTCTGAACATCTCTGAAGTAATCTGAGATGTCCTGGCACAGGACACAGATTTCATTGTACTCCTCCTCTGTTCCTGACCTGTCAAAATGAAAAGATTTGACCTAGTAAACAGCTGATCTGACCTAAATTATTAAAATTATCTAATTTGATATGCATGTACAGATTTACAGACTGTGCATACCGGTAGTCTATGTATATATTATGCAGAGGCTGGATAGGGTATCACAGATGCCAAACTGCTCATTGTGGCTAGGAGTTGTTGAGTAACTCTCAATGCATTTAGCCAAATCACAATATTGATGTGAAATCGCTGATAAATGTTTAGAATAATAATAATATGTTTATACGCTGATATTAAATATAAGTATTGTACCGAGGCTGTTCTTTCCAGTGTTGCTCTATGACAACTCTTTTCTAGAGAGTATACAATTGGGTTAATACATAAAAGCATGACACAAACACGTATTAGAAAAACAAATAATGTCAGTCTGGTCCACTATCATGACAATTTTTTGAAAATGTTCTGCACCATGACCTTTTTATCCCTGCAAATGGACATTCAAGCTGTCATAACTATTTGTCACCCCTATTTTTTGAAAATGTTCTGCATCTTGACCTTTTTCCCCATGCAAATGGACATTCAAGCTGGAATAGTTCGTCATGATATGCAGGGGTGTTTTAAAATATGGCAGGTACCTATTTCCAGCCGTGAAAATTGAGGATGATACTAATATTTTTTACATACCAGCGGAAACAATTTCCAAGCAGTGAATTTTAATTTTTATTATGATAGACCATAATCTTATATTTTCACCTCGCACTGATCATAGTTCAGTCCAATCACATTCTTCAGTTAAGTTTTACAAATAAATTTCAAATAAATTGGCAATAAACTGTGCACGCATTCGTCAATACTAACATCTAAATCAACAACAACAACATGAAGAATAGACATAGCACGGATCGGATGGTCATGGTGAGTTCAGTTACCTCGTTTGTCTACAAAAAGCATCCAATCGACTAGTGTGGGGTCTCTATTTATTAAACAAGTGAGAAATGACTACATTGTAGTCAAAACCTGCGGCAGTGGCAATAATACAGTGAAAGATATATCAGCGGAGGTAGTGGTAATTGTAGAAAAAAAGCACCATCTGCCAGTGTTTTCATGCCAAGGGAAGTAATTTTCAACTTGTAACCCACAATTGTAGGGATTGCTTAATAGTTCTGATACCATATATATATATATTCACTTTCTCCATTCAAAATCCGACGATTTTGACTCAGCCGTGCCGTCTATACTGAATTGACAGACGAACTCACCATGATCGCTTTGTCAATGTGTTGGTACATGTATCGTGTATGCCAAGTTTCAAAACATTCGGTTCAGTCGTTACTTTTTCAAATCAAGAAGGCTTTCAAATATTTGGAAGTCCAAAAAATTTCGAGGATTTAGTCATAGCGCGAAAATCTGCGCTCTTCAGTCTTCCTTCTCGCTTAATTTGCTGATCAAAATTGAAAATTTATATTTCCTTCAAAGTTATTTTCAATAAATTTAGTATCAGGTCTATCACTTCGATCTGTGAAACTACGGAATGGGATTTAAGGATTTATCGAACTGTCCAAGAGTCATAATGACACTTTTTCACTATTCAAATTGAGGCCTGTTACAGTCTTGATATTCGATTAAAATAATTAATTAGGTTTCTGCATTTACGTTCGTTATCATCTGCGAACTAAATTCCTTGCCACTCTTTTCCACGCAGCAAGTCAATACAAAGACATGGTTTGCTTCTTCTATATAAATGATTAACTATTTCATTCTTAGGATATATCATCTCATCTGACATGTTCGGCCAAGCCTTTTCGAAGGTTGCTAATTTTATTAATTTCTTTTCTTTAAAATCAAATTCTGCAAACAAGGATCATTTCTAGTCAGTATCTATGGATATCTTCCTATACTAAATTCGCGAATATGTTTGTCACTAAGTCATTCCGAAGGTGATTCAAGTGCGAAGTTTCGGGGCTAGTTCACTAAACAAGGTCTGTGTGTAAGAGAATGATGTCGAATTCTCGTTATTATCTTGTGATACATCAAATTGTTGCATTGGCGAAAATGACTGCCAAGTTAAAGTCAATGCGAAAGGTACCTAAGTATCAAAATCAAACTAAAAAACCCCTCAAGGAAAACAAAGGCCCTAGCTTTTGGCCACGAGGTCAACTAGATCGTTTTTATGGCCAGTATCTGCTATATATGACGTAATTCCATACGTAAAACTGATTGACAAAGTAACGTAAATTGTGTATAGAACCAGTAAATTCTAGCAGAAATGGGCTCCGACTTGAGAGAATGATGTCAAATGCAATATGTTTCTGCGCATTGTCTGCTGATACACATAAGTATTGAATTTACGGAAGTGATTAATGTTATTCTGAAGGGATTCTGAGTGCGGAAGAGGACGGGAACATCAATACCAGCGAATCAAGGCCCTGGCTTGCGAGAATGAGGCTAGAGAGGCTGTGTTCCGAAAGAGAATCATTCAAAATAGCTATTTGCCAAATGTCATGCTTGTAACCGAAAGTGCACAATAAAACTGCACGACTGCGAGGTATTGTTCGCGCTAACTCATTAAATATTACATAGTCATTTCTGTCCCTTCGAAGTGGGCTACCATTTGAAATTGTCCGGTAATGAATGAGTCCATCTGAATCCTTTTGTCGGCAAAATAAGCATTCGAGATTCAAGATTTTATTGTACAAACACCAGTCAAAGGCAGAGTACAAAATTTTAAGAGGAATACAACAAGAGAAACAATGGAAGAGTGACATGAATATTAATATTTATATATATGTTATATCTGAGAGATATGTTGTATCTGAGTGTTACCGTTGATATTAGAACCTTGATTTTTGGCATGAAGGTGCATTACGGGACTGTTACCAGCATATTTTGAGCTGACCTACTTTTGATGAAAATTTCTGGTGATTTTTGATTAAAATCACTGGTGAATCTAACTTGAGCCGTGCCCATCTTAATATAGGCAGCATTTCAACTGGGGGTCCAAGAGTTCAGCGTACGTCGGAGTCCTAATGCCTACCCTACTTCTTATGTCCTGTGACGTTATTCACACTGGGCATGAAGACGCATTAGGGGACTGTTGCCAGTATGTTTCGAGCTGACCTACTTTTGATGAAAATTTCTGGTGATTTTTGATTAAAATCACTGGTGATTCTAACTTGGGCCGTGCCCATCTTAATATTGGCAGGATTTCCACTGGGGGTCCAGTTCAATGCGTCTCGGAGTCTTAATGCCTACCCTACTTCGTAGGTCCTTTGACGTTATCCACACTGTTCTCATGTATAATAAATCCAATCCGGAAATTAACGAAGCAATGATTCATTCCACCGAATATAGTTGCAAATGAATTCAAACGCGATTGAAGACAGTGTTGTCATGTGAGATCGGAGGTTGAAAAGAAAACTGTGGCAGAGATCGCACTCTCTTAGCGCATGTGCATTTCAAAAAGTCACAAGAAGAAGAAGAACAACAACAACAACGCGAGCCTTCCGTAGACCTGCGTGCCGCAGGTAACAACACCCATTGCAACGGTAATCAAGGCTACTTCACTATTACATGAATTTAAAACATTAAAAAACACCTCGGAGATGTCTTACGAGTACTTACCACTTTACTCGTCAAAAACGAGCAGCCGACACGAGCGACGACAACCCATCGATGACGTTTGTGGCACAAAGTGATGACGTCACTCGTTGCTCGACCTCGTAAACGACTAGCTTAAGGTCCCCATTATTGAGCGGACCGAACTTAAGTTTCTGAAAAAAGATCTTAAAACTTACAATGTCAAG
This sequence comes from Hanleya hanleyi, assembly GCA_036873755.1. Taxonomy (NCBI): domain Eukaryota; kingdom Metazoa; phylum Mollusca; class Polyplacophora; order Lepidopleurida; family Hanleyidae; genus Hanleya; species Hanleya hanleyi. The sequence goes on along the minus strand of JAVTVY010002963.1, from coordinate 29,991 downwards.
GCATACATATATTGCGTTGATTTGTTGATTTTGTTTGGAAAGTAAAATACGGTAGATCGCAAAGATAGTAAAATAGCATTCAACATTTATAGATTGTGTTAAATAGTTGATTGATAAACATTTCCGGTATTTGAAGGGAGTTCCATGATACTCAGTGTTGCTCTCAGTAAACACTGTGTGAAATATCAGATGTGTTTTGAAGCTTTACATTTAGATTTTATCATATTCCATAAACCACTGTAGATTGCCAATTCATTTAATTGGTTATTTTTTATACTGGTCCAAGAGATAGGACACCTTTAATTGTACGTCGGGGGTTATGTTTTCTGGACCAAGTTTTCTAGATCAGAATTTTGTGCCGAGTCTGAAAAAGCGCGTCTTGGGGGGTCAACGCTGTTGCATTTTGGATTTCTTTACCAAATTTTCAACGGAACTGATAAAGCGAATGTAATATGTAACTGTCCCTCCATATTGGTTTCATATTGGAGGTGCTGAACTGGTCCAAGCACACACGTGAGAAAAAGACCATGGTCACCTGCTTCTTGTGACGAAAATCGCCATAGAGTTACGCCTATCTCATTTTTCGGCAGAATCTCCAAACTGTGTATTTTTTTCTACAGAGACGACGATTTTGCTACACCATCTGGTTCATCTTCGTGAATAGAGAGCTTATAATTCAAGAACCTGTATTTGGATCATGATGTATCAAACGATGTAACGTATGTCATAATTCTCATTTCGGCCTCGTAAGCGGTAGGTTCTGGGTTCGATCCCAGGCCGGGTCATACCTAAGACTTGAAAAATGGAGCTTGTTGCTTCCTCTCTTACGCTCAGCATTAAGAGGATAGAACAAGGACTGGTTCGCTCGGTGTCAGTATAATGTGACTGAGTGGGGTGTCATGTCTGCCTACGGCATGATATTTCAGTGGGACAGCACTATAAAATGGCAGCATTAGATCTGCTCTGTTACAAGTAGGTTCCCCTTCCACTCCCCCTCCCCTCCCTTCCCTTCCCCGTCGTGACATAGCTTAAAAAATGTTGAAAGCGACGTTAAACCCTATTCACTCACTCACTCACTTGAAGTACATGGGTTCATACGGCCACTAGCCCCGGGTTAAGCGGAATTAGACACAAGTTACGAAACGTAGCGCCATAGATCTTGCACGCTACGATCGTATTTTGCTATCAGCATGCGATATGTATCGCCAAATTTGAGAAACTTTGAGTGGGGGCGCTTGGTGGAATAGCCCTGTTTTATAAGTTTCTGCAACAATGTTTTGTGACGTTGATTAAAATCGTCACATTTAACACAGGATCTAGCAAATGCTACTAAGCGTGATATGTATACGCCATATGCAGATCCCACTGGAATATTACTGTCCAGAAAGGGATAGTTTACGATGTCGAAATTGTAATCATCTCATTTGTTATGAGGTCGACGAAAGAGAATGCCCGCTTCATTTTTATAGAGATATAGATCTAAATATGATGTGCCTGTAGGGCTGTCTGTAGTTCCTTCAAATCCAGTGAAGGTGGATATATATCCTTCACTGCGTCATTTATATAGCGATTATCTACAGCGAGAAGATCGTCTATATACCGTTTGGTGAATGAGAAGGAACGGGCTTTGAATGGGTCGGTTTTTGAAAGCGCCTGCATATAGTCATATCCATAAGAGAACAGATATAGGTCAGCCAACAGGGGTGCACAATTAGTACCCATTGGAATACCTATATGCTGCTGATATATTGTGTTGCCAAATTTCACATAGATATTTTTAATGAGAAATTCAAGCAACTCTATAAACAAAGAAACATCCCATGAAAAATCATACACAGCAGTTTCATCAGAGTTTCGTGGTGAGGAACTTGAAATAGGTACTTACATGAACACAGTATCACAAAGTGACCAGCTGCCAGTATAGATATACAAAACACCTGAAGTTAATTTAGAGTCAAGTGATCAAAACTTGCGACGACAAGTAGGAAGTATGGAACATGATACTACCATCTCTAGTTTTGGTTCATACACGGTATAGGCCTACGCTGTCTTCAAATCACTATGATACTGTTCAATGTCTGTGTGATCAACGGTATAGACCAAGAGCTAGGGCACTTTTAATTGTACGTTGGAGGCTAAAAGGTTTGACCAAGTTTTCTAGACGCGCATTTTTTTGTCTGAAAATGCGCATCTTGGTGGTCAAATCTGCTGCATTTCAGGTGAAAAATGCGATTTTTCGAAAAAAATTTACCAACTTTTCAAGGAAACTGATAAAACGAGTGTGTAATTTTCGAATATTTAACTGTGCCTCCATATTTGCCTCCAAGTTGAAGGTGTTGAACTGGTCCAAGCATATATATGAGACAAAGCCAGTTGATTACAGTGTTCTCACGCGATGATTTCGTACGAAATGAGGTTAAAATTGCTCAAATCCATATAACATATCGCTAGAATTATCTCGCTGATATCTTTATTTCTACCAGTAGGTTATTTTTAGGCATTGGGCTTTCAGCGATATCAAATATGACCGTGGTCACCCGACTCTTGTGACGAAATGTGCCCTAAAATTACCCGTACATTATTTTTAAGCAGAATCTGCAGAATATGTGTTTGTTGTTTTTGCAGAGGCGTCAATTTGGCTCAACCATCTGGCTCATCTTTGCAAATAAAAAACTGAAAATTTCACCAACCTGTATTTGGGTTATGCTGTATCAAACAATGCAACGTCACATCAACCTCGTGAATTACAAACGTCATTCAATATATTTCTTTCTCGAAAGTTGTCATTTATTTTTATTTTTCATTTATACATATATATTTATATGTAACTGAATACAACTATTTCTCTTCAAATATAATAACTGCATGTCATTTGTGGTAGAAAAAACGAGCAAAGCCTATACGCTAAAGTAAAGTATAATAGTGTATATCAGATAGTACAGACAGTATAATAGTGTATATCAGTGAGTTATGAAGTCAATAAAAGTACCATATGTGATTAACATTGCATATTTATTAGCTTTACATCACATTTTGGCTTCTTAATGCAGGGACATGTCTTTGAGAATTTTTTTGTTTATGAATTATTGGCAGCATGCATTTCTTATATATTGGACCTTCCCTATTAAGAAACTCATTGGGTGCCAAGTTTTCTTTCCTGAGTTTGACGGATTTTGGTTTAACCCTTTCTGGAAGAGTGATAGAGGATGGAAATTTAGCGCTCTTTTTAACTTTTCGCGGTATCGCCAGGTTGAATGAGAATCGAGAGCCAAAACTTTCAAGGTTTTCGAATATTATATTGAGCAATTTTTTAGCCCATTTCCATAATTCTAATGATTAACCATCATGCTTTAATTCGAATTGACGTTCAGACGAGGGTCATCCATAAATCGTGCCTTTTCAGGTTCTTCATATAATACGCATTATTCTTAGCTCAGTGTGCAAATTTGTTAACATCAATAGATCTCACATCCGAGCCTATTGCCTTATGCATATTTTATAAGATCAAGGTTTGATGGTTATTTCAAAATAGCAGTCATATGTGGTCATCTTAAAAATTAAACTTTTTCATGTTGCTCGTATACATATGTAGTTCGAGGCATTAATGTTAGCTAATTGTGCAAATATTTCAAAACCGATAGATAGATCTCTAAGCATAGTCTAACATTTTATGCCCATTATGCTTTTCTCCAAGATTAAGATTTCATGGTAAAATTCAAAATTGATTGATGATGTACAAATATGTTAAAAGTGATTTCTCTTTTGAACCCTACCTTATGAAAATTAGAAAAGCTAATCATCGTATTGCTTTAGCTAGACTGAGAACTTCCTCACATAAGTTGAGAATTGAAACAGGAAGACACGGGAGAAATAGGATTGACCGTGAGGAGCGAGTATGCCAATGTTGTGACAGAAACGAAATTGAAAATGAGTATCATTTTTTGTTAGTATGTCCTCTTTACACTAATATTCGTGAATTCTATATACAAAAATATTATTGGAGAAAAACAATAGTCTTCAAGGCCATTCAACTTATGTCAAGTAGTTCACAGGGAGTCTTACGTAAACTTGGTAAATATATATATGAAGCATTTAAACTGAGAGAAGCATTTTTTGTTAAATAGCTCACTTTCACGCCTTTGTTCAAAGAGTTTGTCTCAAGTGCAAATTAAACGAATATCTTGTAGTCTAGGGTCCTGCATATTTCAGAAAATCTTTACCAGCTCATTATTACTTGCATCTAGTTGTATAAATGGTCGCTTCGACAATCCAATTTCAGATGTATATCATGTACTATGACAAGGGGCAGGATATGCCCGAGTCTAATAAACCTACTACTATTGGTATTCATATGAGGTCATCTGAAAATCAAATTTTTCCATCTTACTGGTATAGTTCAAGGCACTATTCTTAGCTCGTTGCGCAAATATATCAAAACAGAGGGATTTTTAAGCATAGCCCAACATCTTACGCCCATTTTGAATCTATTCGCGCATCCTTAAGTTCAACTTATTAGAGTCATCTGCAAATCGTAATTTTTCATGCTACTCGTATAGTGTAAGCCATTATTTTTGCAAATTTATCAAAATTGAGAGGTATGTGTACAGTCTGACATCTTATGCCCATTTTGAAGTTATTTGGCTGTCAAATTAAAAATGTCAGCTCTGTGGGATCATCTGAAAATCTTGCTTTTCCATGTTGCTTCTATAGATAAAAGCATTATTCTTAATTGATCATGCAAATTTATCAAAGCTGAATGATCTTTCAGCAGCGTCAAACATGTTGTACCATATTGAATCTATTGACCTAGACTTCAGATTAAAAACGCTGGTTAAATTCAAAGTTGGAGAGAGAAAAAACTAAAAAGAGGATTATCCAAGACTTCCATGGAAGTCATTTTAAACCTTTCTATGATTAATTGTTCTAGAATTTCTCAAATATGCCAAATTCAACGCTTACTGGACAACGTTACTCCAGTAAGCACATGAATTGTCTTCATATACCTTGGAGTTTCAAACTTGAATTGTCACACACATCTTTGAGATTATATGCCTCGACTTATGGGAAATCTGTCATTTTAAGGAATTTGGCGGATTTGGGGATCGCAATATCATCTATTTTCAAGAATATACTGTTGTTTTTGTCACATACTAAACTAAATAAACACAGTAAACATAGTGTTATAGTAAGTTGAATGAGACCATAGTTCCTAGATGGTTACGAAAATTGAAATGTATTCATGATGGGGGGTAGGGTGTAGAGATGCTTGTCTAGGCCACACCTACCACATATTTTTTTGCCAAACAACCAGATTATGATAGAACATAGGCCAGGGTATGTGAAAAATGACCTTGAAAAATGACCTTGAAAATCCCCGAGAAGCACAATGAAAAGCGTTAACCCTTCTACAGTTGAGGGGTTGGTATTTGAGAATAACACCTACAAAATTATTAAGGTTGGGGAGCGGGATCAAGGTAGATCAGCGCACAAATAGCATTCAAATTGTTTGGGATCTTCGCCATTTTACGTCACTGTGATACTGAGCTCAAAATAATATTAAACGTTGTATTATTTACTTAATAAATCACTGGTATACAAAATTATGTTGTCTGTCTTGAAGCTTTCAGTTTTCCTTGTGTGCCCAGTTCTGTTCATTGTTCCAACCAGAAACATGAAAAGGACATGCAATTGCTATACTACAACAGAGACATCTATGTTCTGTTACCCTGCAAAAAGTGGATATAAGATGGTATATTATCCCATCTATAAAGGCACGCATGGAGACGGTCCACAACATAGGGTATCAGTCTGTAAGCTTAGGTCTGAAAAAAATAATCAATAAAAAAATTCTAAGAAAAAAATGACGTTATTATTATGACGTTTGGAATTCCTGACGTCACAGTGACGTCAGCAAAATGGGAATTATGACATACGTTACATCGTTTGATACATCATGACCCAAACACATGTTGTTGAATTTTCAGCTCTCTATTCGCGAAGATGAACCAGATGGTGGAGCCAAATCGTTGTCTCTGCAGAAAAAACTCACATTTTGGAGATTCTACTGAAAAATGGGATAGGGGGTAAATTTATGGCGAATTTCGCCACAAGAATCTGGTGACCATGGTCTTTTTCTCACGTGTGTGCTTGGACCAGTTCAGCACCTTCAATTTGGAGTCAATATGGAGGCGCAGTTACATGTCTGGTAATTATACATTCGCTTTATCAGTTCCTTTGGAAATTTGATTAATTTTTTTTCGAAAAATCGCATTTTTCATCAAAAATGCAACAGCGTTGACCCCCCCAAGACGCACATTTTCGGACTCGGCACAACATTCTGATCTAGAAAACATGGTCAAACTTTTTGGCCTCCGACGTACAATTAAAAGTGCCCTAGCTCTTGGACCAGTATAAAAAAATAACCTACAGTGGTTATGGGATATGATAAAATATAAAATGTAAATCTTCAAAACACATCTGGTATTTCACACAGTGTATAATGAAAGCAACACTGAGTAGCATGGAACTCCCTTCAAATACTGGAAATGGTTATCTACATGTCTACTATTTACCACAATCTATAAATGTTGAATACTATTTTACTATCTTTGTGATCTACCGTATTTTGCTTTCCAAAAAAAATCAACAAATCAACCCCATATATGTATGCTTTGACATTCTGAGTTTTGAGCTCTTTTTTAGAAACTAAAGTTCGGTCCGCTCAATAATAGTGACGTTTTTCCGAGCCCCACATTTCATGTGTGAAGTATCATGTTTGTCGAATCCATGGTGCTTCGACGAGCCAGCACTTCAAAACCGCGCTATTGTGACCGCTCTGCCACACCGTCGTGATATGAATAGAACTCGAATTCGCTTACGCTTTTGCGTTTCATTGACTGACCAAACACATACTATATAGTGCTATAGAATCTCTGAGATAACGACTCTTCCAGATTTAGTCCGATATTTAGCCCAACATTATTCGTAACGACTTTTCTTGACGAGTGGAGAAATTTCAACACGCACGCCATAAATCTAACCTGCATTCTCATTGAAGTGGGTCATCTCGCCGGTGGCTTATTTTTGTGTAATGCCGACTGATCTTTACCACAAAGCGTCCAACATTCAGTGTCAATCAGAATTATTAAATCTCATGTTGGTTAGCATATCGGACTATCCCAGACGTTGCTAAACTGCGCATGTGCAGGAAATACAAACCCAGAAACCTGTCTCACGAGAGATCCCTTATCACGGATATAGATAAAATACATCTGGACGTTTTTGGACAGCCATTCTGAAAGAAGACATCAGTGAAATCGCTGTTATTCTGTCTCAGGATGAAGTCTGTTTTTCTCTTACTCCTAACTCTGAGCTGTGCTGCAGGTAGGGAATTATTCAGATTTTATCTTGATTTGAAATGGAACAAAAACAATTTGTAATCATCCGGAGTTGAGATTAGTACTCCCAAACGTGAGAAGTTATCATAGTTGAGAATTACCAAACTTGCATTGCGAGTTGGAAAATGGAAGAAATGTCCACACATTGAAAGCTTTACCATCAGTACCTTTAAGGAAATGCCATATCAGTCTTACTGACAAGAAGTCAAATGACCCCACAGGGAAATATCCTGACTCTCAATATATGTTCAGCCATTTTGAAATATCAAAACTGTTCGCCTTTGAGACCGGCATGAAAGGAAGCAATGTTTCCGGAAATAATGGCCTTCTCCTCCTATACATTTCTCATAAACAATATCCTCTCCAGTTCAAATGAAAAAGTATCCTAGCTAGGAAGATTGAGCCAGATATTTCCCCTTACCGGGCAGTAATTCCGTTTACAACAGGCATAATACTACCGTATTAATCTCCAATTTGTATAACCAACCATCCGGGCTGATTTCCTCTTTTCCTACGAAGTAGGCTACAGATCGCAAATTGTCCGGTAATGAGTGAGTCCATCCGAATTCTTAAATAAGGAGAACCGTTGACATTAGAACCATGATTTTTGGCATGAACGTGCATTAGGGCATTGTAACGAGCAAGTTCTGAGTTGACCGAATTCTGATTAAAATTTGATTTATAATTATTTTTATTATTAGTTATTGATGGCTCAGCGAGTACACTGGCATGCCCATCGGGAAGCCTAGGCTGTATGTTTCACTGTATACACAGTGGTGGAATATGCAATCCGTAATTGTTTTTATGAAATAGGAAATGCTAATTTTCCATCATTTGTTAGTGCATTTATCTACACCGCTATGCCAGCCTTAATACACACAATTCAGTATATTGTTATAGATACATGTAAACTGTGGCCTTTAACGTATATCCTATTTCACATCCAAAAATTTCATCACTGACCACAGCAGGCTGCAAATTCAGGTCAGATTACTAACTGATGGTGAAATATCCTACATCAACCAATTAAGTCAGCGTGGTGCAATAACCCAGCAGTAGAAGGAAAGATGTGGTATCATCCTTCAGATTAGTCTGTGTGAGCGACAATGATAACAGTTTACTGAGGGCGAAACAAAGCCATGACGGCATGTTTACAGTGTCTTCTTTTGGTAGAATTTAACTAGATAAAGTAACTTTGATCATGATGTGAAAATATGACAACTTGAGTTTTTTTGTACCTCTTGAATATTGACTAGGCCTATATATCACACTTGGATATAATTTAAACAAAAAATGACATGTGTAAACAAAATATGTCTAAATTTTTCTTGTCATTTCAAATTTTGATCCATTTTGATTCCTTGATTAGGGGATACAGAATCACTGCCACGGAGTGTGTTGGTGTGTCACAGCAATGCAATTCCGATTCACACAACGAAGCTGAGGTGGTTTAATGTTTATCAATGAAGAAAATCACCGATCAACCGTCATAGAATATAATGTGAAACAAGAAAACCGGAATAGTACATTCATCAGATTGCCGATACCCAAAATGTGTTGTCTCATATATCTAGATAACATCGTGATGTAGAGACGCTATTTATTCGTCTTTGTACCGGTTATGCTCAGGAGAATGACATAGAATCATTATTATCTTGTGCAGAGAAGGTGTTGGTCTTGAGTTGAACTACCGTAAACTACATAAATGCAACCTTTCTACTATAGTACTATATATAAAAATATGATGTATTGTTGGGAAAATAATGTGATTCAAAACGTTGTTTTGATCCTGGACAAGGGCACTGAAAACCATTAAAGAGATGTAAATGTATTTTCACACGTAAAGCTTGAAATCTACTGAACCTTTATTATTCAATCTGTTTCCTTTAGTTAAAATGAAGGCGCATTAGAAGTTCTGAACTGACCTACTTTTGATGAAAATTCCTGGTGATTTTTGCTGAACTGGCGATTCTGACTTGGGCGGTGCCCATCTTAATATAGGCAGGATTTCAACTGGGGGTGGGGATTTCCAAGGGTTGAGTCCTAATGCCTACTCTACTTCGTAGGTCCTGTGACGTTAGTCACACTGCTCATGTATAATATATAATAATTATCTCAGTGCTGATTTGTAATATAACATAATTCTCTAGGTTACTTTGCATACAGGGTTTTGCTTCGGATACAGTAAATAGAGACTAAAGAGTTTCGCGCCAATGTAGCATACGGTAAAAAATATGGTTCGATTATTGATGCAGAAACTCTTCGTGATCTGGGGCTAAACATCGAATGTCTGAGACACCTTCTTCCTTATTACTTTTCCTACGAAGTAGGCTCTCATTTGAAAATTGTCCGATAATGAGTGAGTCATTGAGTCCATCCGCCCATCCGAATCCTTTCGTCGGCAAAATTAGGAGAATCGATGACATTAGAACCTTGATTTTTGACCTGAACGTGCATTAGGGGACTGTTACCAGCAAGTTCGGAGCTGACCTACTTAGGTGACATATAAACCTCGAAATTTTGAGAGGATTTCAGGTTAGTTCTCGATAGAGGGCCCCCAAGTCATCTCTCGACCGTCTTCCGTAGAGGGCCCCCAAGTCATCTCTCGACCATCTCCCGTCAAGGTACACACTTAAATCATATCAAACCCTACTTCGTATGTCTTGTGACGTTAATCAAACTGCCCATGTAGTAATAAGTCGTACGAAAAAGATAATTCGCTTTGGACGACGGTTGAATATTGAATGTCGGATCTAACGCCTATAATTTAGGAACATACTGGATATATTTAGGCTGCTAAGATATACATAACAACCGGGTCACTGAAAATGTCTGGACAGTGAGAATTTAAAGCATGTCGAAAATCGGAGCGACGAAATTCGAGCAACAGTTACTTATCTCGACATTTCAGAGATAAATTATCAAAATAAAGGCCATAGAGACGGTATAATATCAAACAACAGATATTTTCGTTTTTGACCATGACTTCTGCCAGAATGTGGTGCTGGTGTTCTCGTTTTTCACTTTTTTTTCTAAGGAAAGGACAGGTTTGTAGACAGTATTTAAACTTATCACCTTTGTATGGGAATACAGCGACCAGCAGCTCCATTGACAGATTCTGTATCACGGCCTGACTTTCACCGCTTGACCCGAGCTTATCAAGGAAAGTTCGACTTCTTTATTATATATAATATTACCAGGCCTGATATACGATATATAATCACATATTATGAAATCCGTGTGTCAAATACATCGATTCATGTACCAACATTCAGAAATTTAACATCAATTTCCGAGGAGGATGCGGTGAAAAAATGCACGCAAATTCTTTTGGGTGGCCTTAACCTTGGCCGCAACGATCAGAACGACTCTCGCTCAACAACAACAACAACAATAATAACAACAACAACATCTCTCATTCTCACCCAGAAACATCAATCTGATTGATATTTTCAATCTTTCCAATATCCAATACCGTATCGGTTTGTACACAGACGTAATGGGATAGTTTGCAGATAGAGAAAAAAACGCCCTTTATGCGGTTTATTCCAAAGTTCACGGATTTCGTTTTATCTCGACAGTCTACCCCAGTGAGCAATTCGCCAGATTAATCAATGGCGGGCGACGTCGCTGAAGTTATTTCCTTATTACTTATTCCCGTTTCGATATTCTAAATCGCGGTATGTGAAAGTAGTAACCTTCATGAAAATCGATGTATTTCGACAACCATTATGTCTTTCATGACACGAATCAGACCATGTTTTCTCCAATAAATTTTCTTTGCTGTGAATATAAATTTGAGAAGAATACTTCAACATGCGTGCTATTAAGGGCATTTCTAAAGGGTCGTAGTACAATCTGTGTACATTTCACAATATTTTGCTAGCCACTTTTAGAGTGGTCTAGATATCTTCCTAATACATTTATCTATCTTTCTGATCCATTTTTGGGTGTTTAAATTGGAGCTGCTATACCCTCCTAGACAGCGCTAAATGGGTATTATCTGGATATTTTTTTAATTTACACCGACTCTATTTGTTGCTCCCGATCACCCAGAAATCGTATTTGCGCCACTTTTAGAGTGGTCTAGGTATCTTTCTAATACATTTATCTATCTTTGTGACCCATTTTTGGGCGTTTAAAGTGGAGATGCCATACCCTGCGAGACTGCGCTAAATGGGTTTTATCTGGGTATGGTCAATTTGCACCTACTGTGTATGTTGCTCCCGATCACACAGAAATCTTATTTGCGCCACTTTTAGAGTGGTCTAGATATCTTCATAATACATTTATCTACCTGTCTGACCCATTTTTGGGCGTTCAAATTGGAGATGCCATACCCTCCGATACAGCGCTAAATGGGTATTATCTGGGTATGGTCAAATTACACCTACTGTGTTTGTTGCTCCCTATCACCCAGAAATCTTATTTGCGCCACTTTTTGAGTGGTCTAGGTATCTTCCTAATACATTTATCTATCTTTGTGACCCATTTTTGGACGTTTGAAGTGGAGATGCCATACCCTCCGATACAGCGCTAAATGGGTATTATCTGGGTATGGTCAATTTACACCTACTGTGTTTGTTGCTCTCAATCACCCAGAAATCTTATCTGCGCCATTTTTAGAGTGGTCTAAATATCTGCCTAATACACTTATCTACCTGTCTGACCCATGTTTGGGCGTTTAAAGTGGAGATGCCATACCCTCCGAGACAGCGCTAAATGGGTATTATCTGGATATTGTCAATTTACACCTACTGTGTTTGTTGCTCCACATCACACAGAAATCTTATCTGCGCCACTTTTAGAGTAGTCTAGATATCTTTCTAATACATTTATCTACCTGTCTGATCAATTTTTGGGCGTTTAAAGTGGAGATTTCATACCCTCCGAGACAGCGCTAAATGAGTGTTATCTGGGTATGGTCAATTTACACCTACTGTGTTTGTTGCTCCCGATCACCCAGAAATCTTATTTGCGCCACTTTTAGAGTGGTCTAGGTATCTTCTTAATACATTTATCCATCTTTGTGATCCATTTTTGGACGTTTGAAGTGGAGATGCCATACCCTCCGAAACAGCGCTAAATGGGTATTATCTGGGTATGGTCAATTTACACCTACTGTGTTTGTTGCTCTCAATCACCCAGAAATCTTATCTGCGCCACTTTTAGAGTGGTCTAAATATCTTCCTAATACATTTATCTACCTGTCTGACCCAGGTTTGGGCGTTTAAAGTGGAGATGCCATACCCTCCGATACAGCGCTAAATGGGTATTATCTGGATATGGCCAATTTACACCTACTGTATTTGTTGCTCCCGATCACCCAGAAATCTTATTGCGCCACTTTTAGAATGTTCTAAATATCTTTTTAATACATTTATCTATCTTTGTGACTAATTTTTGGGCGTTTGAAGTGGAAATGCCATACTCTCCGAGACAACGCTAAATGGGTATGATCTGGGTATGGCCAATTTACACCTACTGTGTTTGTTGCTCCATATCACACAGAAATCTTATCTGCGACACTTTTAGAGTAGTCTAGATACCTTTCTAATACATTTATCTACCTGTCTGATCAATTTTTGGGCGTTTAAATTGGAGATGCCATACCCTCCAACACAGCGCTAAATGTGTATTATCTGGGTATGGTCAATTTACACCTACTGTATTTGTTGCTCCCGATCACACATAAATCTTATTTGCGCCACTTTTAGAGTGGTCTACATATCTTTCTAATACATTTATCTACCTGTCCGATCCATTTTTTGGCGTTTAAAGTGCAGATCTCATACCCTCAAGGACAGCGCTAAATGAGTGTTTTCTGGGTATCGTCAAATTACACCTACTGTGTTTGTTGCTCCCGATCACCCAGAAATCTTATTTGCGCCACTTTTAGAGTGGTCTATATGTCTTCCTAATACATTTACCTGTCTTTGTGACCCATTTTTGGGCGTTTGAAGTGGAGATGCCATACCCTCTGAGACAGCGCTAAATGGGTATTATCTCGGTGTGGTCAATTTACACCTACTGTGCTTGTTGCTCCCGATCACACAGTAATCTTATTTGCGCCACTTTTAGAGTGGTCTAGATATCTTCCTAATACATTTATCTACCTGTCTGACCCATATTTGGGCTTTTAAAGTGGAGATGCCATACCCTCCCAGAAAGTGCTAAATGGGTATTATCTGGGTATGGTCAATTTACACCTACTGTGTTTGTTGCTCCCGATCACCCGAAATCTTATTTGCGCCACTTTTAGAGTGGTCTAGATATCTTCCTAATACATGTATCTATATTTGTGACCCATTTTTGGGCGTTTGAACTGGAGATGCCATACCCTCCGAGACAGCGCTAAATGAGTATTATCTGGGTATTAACAATTTACACCTATTGTGTTTGTTGCTCCCGAACACACAGAAATCTTATCTGCGCCCCTTTTAGAGTGGTCCGAATATCTTGCTAATACATTTATCTATCTTTGCGACCTATTTTGGGGCGTTTAAAGTGGAGATGCCATACCCTCCCAGACTGCGCTAAATGGGTATTATCTGGGTTTGTGCAATTTACACCTAGTGTGTTTGTTGCTCCCGATCGCCCAGAAACCTTATTTGCGCCACTTTTAGAGTGGTCTAGATATCTTCCTAATACATTTATCTATCTTTGTGACCCATGTTTTGGCGTCTAAAGTGGAGATGCCATACCCTCAGAGACAGCGCTAAATGGGTATTATCTGGGTATGGTCAATTTACACCTCCTGTGTTTGTTGCTCCCGATCACCCAGAAATCTTATTTGCGCCACTTTTTGAGTGATCTAGGTATCTTCCTAATACATTTATCTATCTTTGTGACCCATTTTTGGACGTTTGAAGTGGAGATGCCATACCCTCGGAGACAGCGCTAAATGGGTATTATCTGGGTATGGTCAAATTACACCTACTGTGTTTGTTGCTCCCTATCACCCAGAAATCTTATTTGCGCCACTTTTTGAGTGGTCTAGGTATCTTCCTAATACATTTATCTATCTTTGTGACCCATTTATGGACGTTTGAAGTGGAGATGCCATACCCTCCGATACAGCGCTAAATGGGTATTATCTGGGTATGGTCAATTTACACCTACTGTGTTTGTTGCTCTCAATCACCTAGAAATCTTATCTGCGCCACTTTTAGAGTGGTCTAAATATCTTCCTAATACACTTATCTACCTGTCTGACCCATGTTTGGGCGTTTAAAGTGGAGATGCCATACCCTCCGAGACAGCGCTAAATGGGTATTATATGGATATGGTCAATTTACACCTACTGTGTTTGTTGCTCCACATCACACAGAAATCTTATCTGCGCCAATTTTAGAGTAGTCTAGATATCTTTCTAATACATTTATCTACCTGTCTGATCAATTTTTGGGCGTTTAAAGTGGAGATCTCATAACCACAGAGACAGCGCTAAATGAGTGTTATCTGGATATGGACAATTTACACCTACTGTGTTTGTTGCTCCCGATCACCCAGAAATCTTATTTGCGCCACTTTTAGAGTGGTCTAGGTATCTTCTTAATACATTTATCCATCTTTGTGATCCATTTTTGGACGTTTGAAGTGGAGATGCCATACCCTCCGAAACAGCGCTAAATGGGTATTATCTGGGTATGGTCAATTTACACCTACTGTGTTTGTTGCTCTCAATCACCCAGAAATCTTATCTGCGCCACTTTTAGAGTGGTCTAAATATCTTCCTAATACATTTATCTACCTGTCTGACCCAGGTTTGGGCGTTTAAAGTGGAGATGCCATACCCTCCGATACAGCGCTAAATGGGTATTATCTGGATATGGCCAATTTACACCTACTGTATTTGTTGCTCCCGATCACCCAGAAATCTTATTGCGCCACTTTTAGAATGTTCTAAATATCTTTTTAATACATTTATCTATCTTTGTGACTAATTTTTGGGCGTTTGAAGTGGAAATGCCATACTCTCCGAGACAACGCTAAATGGGTATGATCTGGGTATGGCCAATTTACACCTACTGTGTTTGTTGCTCCATATCACACAGAAATCTTATCTGCGACACTTTTAGAGTAGTCTAGATACCTTTCTAATACATTTATCTACCTGTCTGATCAATTTTTGGGCGTTTAAATTGGAGATGCCATACCCTCCAACACAGCGCTAAATGTGTATTATCTGGGTATGGTCAATTTACACCTACTGTATTTGTTGCTCCCGATCACACATAAATCTTATTTGCGCCACTTTTAGAGTGGTCTACATATCTTTCTAATACATTTATCTACCTGTCCGATCCATTTTTTGGCGTTTAAAGTGCAGATCTCATACCCTCAAGGACAGCGCTAAATGAGTGTTTTCTGGGTATCGTCAAATTACACCTACTGTGTTTGTTGCTCCCGATCACCCAGAAATCTTATTTGCGCCACTTTTAGAGTGGTCTATATGTCTTCCTAATACATTTACCTGTCTTTGTGACCCATTTTTGGGCGTTTGAAGTGGAGATGCCATACCCTCTGAGACAGCGCTAAATGGGTATTATCTCGGTGTGGTCAATTTACACCTACTGTGCTTGTTGCTCCCGATCACACAGTAATCTTATTTGCGCCACTTTTAGAGTGGTCTAGATATCTTCCTAATACATTTATCTACCTGTCTGACCCATATTTGGGCTTTTAAAGTGGAGATGCCATACCCTCCCAGAAAGTGCTAAATGGGTATTATCTGGGTATGGTCAATTTACACCTACTGTGTTTGTTGCTCCCGATCACCCGAAATCTTATTTGCGCCACTTTTAGAGTGGTCTAGATATCTTCCTAATACATGTATCTATATTTGTGACCCATTTTTGGGCGTTTGAACTGGAGATGCCATACCCTCCGAGACAGCGCTAAATGAGTATTATCTGGGTATTAACAATTTACACCTATTGTGTTTGTTGCTCCCGAACACACAGAAATCTTATCTGCGCCCCTTTTAGAGTGGTCCGAATATCTTGCTAATACATTTATCTATCTTTGCGACCTATTTTGGGGCGTTTAAAGTGGAGATGCCATACCCTCCCAGACTGCGCTAAATGGGTATTATCTGGGTTTGTGCAATTTACACCTAGTGTGTTTGTTGCTCCCGATCGCCCAGAAACCTTATTTGCGCCACTTTTAGAGTGGTCTAGATATCTTCCTAATACATTTATCTATCTTTGTGACCCATGTTTTGGCGTCTAAAGTGGAGATGCCATACCCTCAGAGACAGCGCTAAATGGGTATTATCTGGGTATGGTCAATTTACACCTCCTGTGTTTGTTGCTCCCGATCACCCAGAAATCTTATTTGCGCCACTTTTTGAGTGATCTAGGTATCTTCCTAATACATTTATCTATCTTTGTGACCCATTTTTGGACGTTTGAAGTGGAGATGCCATACCCTCGGAGACAGCGCTAAATGGGTATTATCTGGGTATGGTCAATTTACATCAACTGTCCTTGTTGCTCTCAATCACTCAGAAATCTTATCTGCGCCACATTTAGAGTGGTCTAAATATCTTCCTAATGCATTTATCTACCTGTCTGATCCATGTTTGGGCGTTTAAAGTGGAGATGCCATACCCTCCGAGACAGCGCTAAATGGGTATTATCTGGGTATGGTCAATTTACACCTACTGTTTTTGTTGCTCCCGATCACCCAGAAATCTTATTTGCGCCACTTTTAGAGTGGTCTAAATATCTGCCTAATACATTTATCTATCTTCGTGACCCATTTTTGGGCGTTTGAAGTGGAGATGCCATACCCTCCGAGACAGCGCTAAATGGGTATTATCTGGGTATGGTCAATTTACACCTACTGTGTTTGTTGCTCCATATCACACAGAAATCTTATCTGCGCCACCTTTAGAGTAGTCTAGATATCTTTCTAATACATTTATCTACCTGTCTGATCAATTTTTGGGCGTTTAAAGTGGAGATCTCATACCCTCCGAGACAGCGCTAAATGAGTGTTATCTGGGTATGGTCAATTTACACCTACTGTGTTTGTTGCTCCCGATCACCCAGAAATCTTATTTGCGCCACTTTTAGAGTGGTCTAGATATCTTCCTAATACATTTATCTACCTGTCTGACTCATTTTTGGGCGTTCAAAGTGGAGATGCCATACCCTTCGAGACAGCGCTAAATGGGTATTATCTGGGTATGGTCAAATTACAGCTACTGTGTTTGTTGCTCCCGATTACCCAGAAATCTTATTTGCGCCACTTTTAGAGTGGTCTAGATATCTTTCTAATGCATTTATCTATCTTTGTGACCCATTTTTGGGCGTTTAAAGTGGAGATGCCATACCCTCCGAGACAGCGCTAAATGGGTATTATCTGGTATGGTCAATTTACACCTACTGTGTTTGTTGCTCCCGATCACCCAGCAATCTTATCTGTGCCACTTTTAGAGTGGTCTAGATATCTTTCTAATACATTTATCTATCTTTGTGACCCATTTTTGGGCGTTTGAAGTGGAGATGCCATACCCCCCGAGACAGCGCTAAATGGGTATTATCTGGGTATGGTCAATTTACACCTACTGTGTTTGTTGCTCCATATCACACAGAAATCTTATCTGCGCCACTTTTAGAGTAGTCTAGATACCTTACTAATACATTTATCTACCTGGCTGATCAATTTTTGGGCGTTTAAATTGGAGATGCCATACCCTCCGAGACAGCGCTAAATGTGTATTATCTGGGTATGGTCAATTTACACCTACTGTGTTTGTTGCTCCCGATCACCCAAAAATCTTATTTGCGCCACTTTGAGAATGTTCTAAATATCTTTTTAATACATTTATCTATCTTTGTGACCAATTTTTGGGCGTTTGAAGTGGAAATGCCATACTCTCCGAGACAACGCTAAATGGGTATGATCTGGGTATGGTCAATTTAGAGAAATCTTATTTGCGCCACTTTTAGAGTGGTCTAAATATCTTCCTAATACATTTATCTATCTTTGTGACCCATTTTTGGGCGTCTGAAGTGGAGATGCCATACCCTTCGAGACAGCACTAAATGTGTATTATCTGGGTATGGTCAATTTACACCTACTGTGTTTGTTGCTCCCGATCACACATAAATCTTATTTGCGCCACTTTTAGAGTGGTCTAGATATCTTCCTAATACATTTATCTACCTGTCTGACCCATGTTTGGGCGTTTAAAGTGGAGATGCCATACCCTCCGAGACAGCGCTAAATGGGTATTACCTGGGTATGGTCAATTTACACGTACTGTGTTTGTTGCTCCCGATCACCCAGAAATCTTATTTGCGCCACTTTTTGAGTGGTCTAGGTATCTTCCTAATACATTTATCTATCTTTGTGACCCATTTTTGGACGTTTGAAGTGGAGATGCCATACCCTCCGAGACAGCGCTAAATGGGTATTATCTGGGTATTGTCAATTTACACCTACTGTGCTTGTTGCTCCCGATCACCCAGAAATCTTATTTGCGCCACTTTTAGAGTGGTCTAGATATATTCCTAATACATTTATCTATCTTTGTGACCCATGTTTGGGCGTTTAAAGTGGAGATGCCATACCCTCCGAGACAGCGCTAAATGGGTATTATCTGGATATGGTCAATTTACACCTACTGTGTTTGTTGCTCCACATCACACAGAAATCTTATCTGCGCCACTTTTAGAGTAGTCTAGATATCTTTCTAATACATTTATCTACCTGTCTGATCAATTTTTGGGCGTTTAAAGTGGAGACCTCACACCCTCCGAGACAGCGCTAAATGAGTGTTATCTGGGTATGGTCAATTTACACCTACTGTGTTTGTTGCTCCCGATCTCCCAGAAATCTTATTTGCGCCACTTTTAGAGTGGTCTAGGTATCTTCTTAATACATTTATCCATCTTTGTGATCCATTTTTGGACGTTTGAAGTGGAGATGCCATACCCTCCGAGACAGCGCTAAATGGGTATTATCTGGGTATGGTCAATTTACACCTACTGTGTTTGTTGCTCCCGATCATCCAGAAATCTGATTTGCGCCACTTTTAGAGTGGTCTAGATAATACATTTATCTATCTTTGTGAACCATTTTTGGGCGTTTGAAGTGGAGATGCCATACCCTCCGAGACAGCGCTAAATGGGTATTATCTGGGTATGGTCAATTTACGCCTACTATGTTTGTTGGTCCATATCACACAGAAATCTTATCTGCGCCACTTTTAGTGTGGTCTAGATATCTTCCTAATACATTTATCTATCTCTGTGACCCATTTTTGGACGTTTGAAGTGGAGATGCCATACCCTCCGAGACAGCGCTAAATGGGTATTATCTGGGTATGGTCAATTCACACCTACTGTGTTTGTTGCTCTCAATCACCCAGAAATCTTATCTGCGCCACTTTTAGAGTGGTCTAAATATCTTCCTAATACATTTATCTACCTTGTCTGACCCATGTTTGGGCGTTTAAAGTGGAGATGCCGTACCCTCCGATACAGCGCTAAATGGGTATTATCTGGATATGGCCAATTTACACCTACTGTGTTTGTTGCTCCCGCTCACCCAGAAATCTTATTTGCGCCACTTTTAGAGTGGTCTAGATATCTTCCTAATACATTTATCTATCTTTGTGGTCCATTTTTGGGCGTTTGAAGTGGAGATGCCATACCCTCCGAGCCAGCCCTAAATGGGTATTATCTGGGTATGGTCAATTTACACCTACTGTGTTTGTTGCTCCCGATCACCCAGAAAGTTTATTTGCGCCACTTTTAGAGTGGTCTAGATATCTTTCTAATACATTTATCTATCTTTGTGGCCCATTTTTGGGCGTTTAAAGTGGAGAGGCCATACCCTCCGAGACAGGGCTAAATGGCTATTATCTGGGTATGGTCAATGTACGCCTACTGTGTTTGTTGCTCCCGATCACCCAGAAATCTTATTTTCGTCACTTTTTGTGTGGTCTAGGTATCTTCCTAATACATTTATCTATCTTTGTGATCATTTTTGAACGTTTGAAGTGGAGGTGCCATAACCTCCGAGACAGCCCTAAATGGGTATTATCTGGGTATGGTCAATTTACGCCTACTGTGTTTGTTGCTCCATATCACACAGAAATCTTATTTGCGCCACTTTTAGAGTGGTCTAGATATCTTCCTAATACATTTATCTATCTTTGTGACCCATTTTTGGGCGTTTGAAGTGGAGATGCCATACCCTCCGAGACAGCGCTAAATGTGTATTATCTGGGTATGGTCAATTTATACCTACTGTGTTTGTTGCTCCATATCACACAGAAATCTTATCTACGACACTTTTAGAGTAGTCTAGATACCTTTCTAATACATTTATCTACCTGTCTGATCAATTTTTGGGCGTTTAAATTGGAGATGCCATACCCTCCGAGACAGCGCTAAATGTGTATTATCTGGGTATGGTCAATCTACACCTATTGTGTTTGTAGCTCCCGATCACACAGAAATCTTCTTTGCGCCACTTTTAGAGTGGTCTACATATCTTTCTAATACATTTATCTACCTGTCCGATCTATTTTTTGGCGTTTAAAGTGGAGATCTCATACCCTCGAGGACAGCGCTAAATGAGTGTTATCTGGGTATCGTCAAATTACACCTACTGTGTTTGTTGCTCCCGATCACCCAGAAATCTTATTTGCGCCACTTTTAGAGTGGTCTATATGTCTTCCTAATACATTTACCTGTCTTTGTGACCCAATTTTGGGCGTTTGAAGTGGAGATGCCATACCCTATGAGACAGCGCTAAATGGGTATTATCTCGGTGTGGTCAATTTACACCTACTGTGCTTGTTGCTCCCGATCACACAGAAATCTTATTTGCGCCACTTTTAGAGTGGTCTAGATATCTTCCTAATACATTTATCTACCTGTCTGACCCATATTTGGGCTTTTAAAGTGGAGATGCCATACCCTCCGAGAAAGTGCTAAATGGGTATTATCTGGGTATGGTCAATTTACACCTACTGTGTTTGTTGCTCCCGATCACCCGAAATCTTATTTGCGCCACTTTTAGCGTGGTCTAGATATCTTCCTAATATATGTATCTATATTTGTGACCCATTTTTGGGCGTTTGAACTGGAGATGCCATACCCTCCGAGACAGCGCTAAATGAGTATTATCTGGGTATTAACAATCTACACCTATTGTGTTTGTTGCTCCCGATCACACAGAAATCTTATCTGCGCCCCTTTTAGGGTGGTCCAGATATCTTGCTAATACATTTATCTATCTTTGCGACCTATTTTGGGGCGTTTAAAGTGGAGATGCCATACCCTCTCAGACAGCGCTAAATGGGTATTATCTGGGTTTGTGCAATTTACACCTACTGTGTTTGTTGCTCGCGATCTCCCAGAAACCTTATTTGCGCCACTTTCAGAGTGGTCTAGATATCTTCCTAGTACATTTATCTATCTTTGTGACCCATGTTTTGGCGTCTAAAGTGGAGATGCCATACCCTCAGAGACAGCGCTAAATGGGTATTATCTGGGTATGGTCAATTTACACCTACTGTGTTTGTTGCTCCCGATCACCCAGAAATCGTATTTGCACCACTTTTAGAATGGTCTAGGTATCTTCTTAATACATTTATCCATCTTTGTGATCCATTTTTTGACGTTTGAAGTGGAGATTCCATACCCTCCGAGACAGCGCTAAATGGGTATTATCTGGGTATGGTCAATTTACATCTACTGTGCTTGTTGCTCCCGATCACACAGAAATCTTATTTGCGCCACTTTTAGAGTGGTCTAGGTATCTTCCTAATACATTTATCTACCTGTCTGACCCATATTTGGGCTTTTAAAGTGGAGATGCCATACCCTCCGAGAAAGTGCTAAATGGGTATTATCTGGGTATGGCCAATTTACACCTACTGTGTTTGTTGCTCCCGATCACCCGACATCTTATTTGCGCCACTTTTAGAGTGGTCTAGATATCTTCCTAATATATGTATCTATATTTGTGACCCATTTTTGGGCGTTTGAACTGGAGATGCCATACCCTCCGAGACAGCGCTAAATGAGTATTATCTGGGTATTAACAATTTACACCTACTGTGTTTGTTGCTCCCGATCACACAGAAATCTTATCTGCGCCCCTTTTAGAGTGGTCCAGATATCTTCCTAATACATTTATCTATCTTTGCGACCTATTTTTGGGCGTTTAAAGTGGAGATGCCATACCCTCCCAGACAGCGCTAAATGGGTATTATCTGGGTTTGTGCAATTTACACCTACTGTGTTTGTTGCTCCCGATCCCCCAGAAATCTTATTTGCGTCACTTTCAGAGTGGTCTAGATATCTTCCTAGTACATTTATCTATCTTTGTGACCCATGTTTTGGCGTCTAAAGTGGAGATGCCATACCCTCAGAGACAGCGCTAAATGGGTATTATCTGGGTATGGTCAATTTACACCTACTGTGTGTGTTGCTCCCGATCACCCAGAAATCGTATTTGCGCCAATTTTAGAATGGTCTAGGTATCTTCTTAATACATTTATCCATCTTTGTGATCCATTTTTGGACGTTTGAAGTGGAGATTCCATACCCTCCGAGACAGCGCTAAATGGGTATTATCTGGGTATGGTCAATTTGCACCTACTGTGTTTGTTGCTCCCGATCACACAGAAATCTTATTTGCGCCACTTTTAGAGTGGTCTAGATATCTTCCTAATACATTTATCTACCTGTCTGACCCACGTTTGGGCGTTTAAAGTGGAGATACCATACCCTCCGAGACAGCGCTAAATGGGTATTATCTGGGTATGGTCAATTTACACCTACTGTGTTTGTTGCTCCCGACCACCCAGAAATCTTATTTGCGCCACTTTTTGAGTGGTCTAGGTATCTTCCTAATACATTTATCTATCTTTGTGACCCAGTTTTGGACGTTTGAAGTGGAGATGCCATACCCTCCGAGACAGCGCTAAATGGGTATTATCTGGGTATGGTCAATTTACACCTACTGTGTTTGTTGCTCTCAATCAAACAAAAATCTTATCTGCGCCACTTTTAGAGTGGTGTAAATATCTTCCTAATACATTTATCTACGTGTCTGACCCATGTTTGGGCGTTTAAAGTGGAGATGCCATACCCTCCGAGACAGCCCTAAATGGGTATTATCTGGGTATGGTCAATTTACACCTACTGTCTTTGTTGCTCCCGATCACCCAGAAATATTGTTTGCGCCACTTTTAGAGTGGTCTAGATATCTTTCTAATGCATTTATCTATCTTTGTGGCCCATTTTTGGGCGTTTAAAGTGGAGAGGCCATACCCACCGAGACAGGGCTAAATGGCTATTATCTGGGTATGGTCAATGTACGCCTACTGTGTTTGTTGCTCCCGATCACCCAGAAATCTTATTTTCGTCACTTTTTGTGTGGTCTAGGTATCTTCCTAATACATTTATCTATCTTTGTGATCATTTTTGAACGTTTGAAGTGGAGGTGCCATAACCTCCGAGACAGCGCTAAACGGGTATTATCTGGGTATGGTCAATTTACACCTACTGTGTTTGTTGCTCTCAATCACCCAGAAATCTTATTTGCGCCACTTTTATAGTGGTCTAGATATCTTTCTAATACATTTATCTATCTTTGTGGCCCATTTTTGGGCGTTTCAGGTGGAGAGGCCATACCCTCCGAGACAGCGCTAAATGGGTATTATCTGGGTATGGTCAATTTACACCTACTGTGTTTGTTGCTCCCGACCACCCAGAAATCTTATTTGCGCCACTTTTTGAGTGGTCTAGGTATCTTCCTACTACATTTATCTATCTTTGCGACCCATTTTTGGACGTTTGAACTGGAGATGCCATACCCTCCGAGACAGCGCTAAATGGGTATTATCTGGGTATGGTCAATTTACACCTACTGTGTTTGTTGCTCTCAATCAAACAAAAATCTTATCTGCGCCACTTTTAGAGTTGTCTAAATATCTTCCTAATACATTTATCTACCTGTCTTACCCATGTTTGGGCGTTTAAAGTGGAGATGCCATACCCTCCGAGACAGCCCTAAATGGGTGTTATCTGGGTATGGTCAATTTACACCTACTGTGTTTGTTGCTCCCGATCACCCAGAAATCTTATTTGCGCGACTTTTAGAGTGGTCTAGATATCTTTCTAATACATTTATCTATCTTTGTGGCCCATTTTTGGGCGTTTAAAGTGGAGAGGCCATACCCACCGAGAAAGGGCTAAATGGCTATTATCAGGATATGGTCAATGTACGCCTACTGTGTTTGTTGCTCCCGATCACCCAGAAATCTTATTTGCGTCACTTTTTGTGTGGTCTAGGTATCTTCCTAATACATTTATCTATCTTTGTGACCCATTTTTGGACGTTTGAAGTGGAGGTGCCATACCCTCCGAGACAGCGCTAAATGGGAATTATCTGGGTATGGTCAATTTACACCTACTGTGTTTGTTGCTCTCAATCACCCAGAAATCTTATCTGCGCCACTTTTAGAGTAGTCTAGATATCTTTCTAATACATTTATCTACCTGTCTGATCAATTTTTGGGCGTTTAAAGGGGAGATGCCATACCCTCCGAGACAGCGCTAAATGGGTATTATCTGGGTATGGTCAATTTACACCTACTGTGTTTGTTGCTCCCGATCACCCAGAAAGTTTATTTGCGCCACTTTTAGAGTTGTCTAGATATCTTTCTAATACATTTATCTATCTGTGTGGCCCATTTTTGGGCGTTTAAAGTGGAGAGGCCATACCCTCCGAGACAGGGCTAAATGGCTATTATCTGGGTATGGTCAATTTACACCTACTGTGTTTGTTGCTCCATATCACACAGAAATCTTATCTGCGCCACTTTTAGAGTAGTCTAGATATCTTTCTAATTCATTTATCTACCTGTCTGATCAATTTTTGGGCGTTTAAAGTGGAGATCTCATACCCTCCGAGACAGCGCTAAATGAGTGTTATCTGGGTATGGTCAATTTACACCTACTGTGTTTGTTGCTCCCGATCACCCAGAAATCTTATTTGCGCCACTTTTAGAGTGGTCTAGGTATCTTCTTAATACATTTATCCATCTTTGTGATCCATTTTTGGACGTTTGAAGTGGAGATGCCATACCCTCCGAGACAGCGCTAAATGGGTATTATCTGGGTATGGTCAATTTACACCTACTGTGTTTGTTGCTCCATATCACACAGAAATCTTATCTGCGCCACTTTTAGAGTAGTCTAGATATCTTTCTAATACATTTATCTACCTGTCTGATCAATTTTGGGGCGTTTAAAGTGGAGATCTCATACCCTCCGAGACAGCGCTAAATGAGTGTTATCTGGATATGGTCAGTTTACACCTACTGTGTTTGTTGATCCCGATCACCCAGAAATCTTATTTGCGCCACTTTTAGAATGGTCTAGGTATCTTTTTAATACATTTATCCATCTTTGTGATCCATTTTTGGACGTTTGAAGTGGAGATGCCATACCCTCCGAGACAGCGCTAAATGGGTATTATCTGGGTATGGTCAATTTACAGCTACTGTGTTTGTTGCTCTCAGTCACCCAGAAATCTTACTTGCGCCACCTTTAGAGTGATCTAAATATCTTTCTAATACATTTATCGATCTTTGTGACCCATTTTTGGGCGTTTGAACTGGAGATGCCATACCCTCCGAGACAGCGCTAAATGAGTATTATCTGGGTTTTAACAATTTACACCTATTGTGTTTGTTGCTCCCGATCACACAGAAATCGTATCTGTGCCCCTTTTAGAGTGGTCCAGATATCTTCCTAAAGCATTTATCTATCTTTGCGACCTATTTTTGGGCGTTTAAAGTGGAGATGCCATACCCTCCCAGACAGCGCTAAATGGGTATTATCTGGGTTTGTGCAATTTACACCTACTGTGTTTGTTGCTCCCGATCCCCCAGAAACCTTATTTGCGCCACTTTCAGAGTGGTCTAGATATCTTCCTAGTACATTTATCTATCTTTGTGACCCATGTTTTGGCGTCTAAAGTGGAGATGCCATACCCCCAGAGACAGCGCTAAATGGGTATTATCTGGGTATGTTCAATTTACACCTACTGTGTTTGTTGCTCCTGATCACCCAGAAATCGTATTTGCGCCACTTTTAGAATGGTCTAGGTATCTTCTTAATACATTTATCCATCTTTGTGATCCATTTTTGGACGTTTGAAGTGGAGATTCCATACCCTCCGAGACAGCGCTAAATGGGTATTATCTGGGTATGGTCAATTTACATCTACTGTGCTTGTTGCTCTCAATCACTCAGAAATCTTATCTGCGCCACATTTAGAGTGGTCTAAATATCTTCCTAATACATTTATCTACCTGTCTGATACATGTTTGGGCGTTTAAAGTGGAGATGCCATACCCTCCGAGACAGCGCTAAATGGGTATTTTCTGGGTATGGTCAATTTACAGCTACTGTGTTTGTTGCTCTCAGTCACCCAGAAATCTTATTTGCGCCACTTTTAGAGTGGTCTAAATATCTTCCTAATACATTTATCTATCTTTGTGACCCAGTTTTGGACGTTTGAAGTGGAGATGCCATACCCTCCGAGACAGCGCTAAATGGGTATTATCTGGGTATGGTCAATTTACACCTACTGTGTTTGTTGCTCTCAATCAAACAAAAATCTTATCTGCGCCACTTTTAGAGTGGTCTAAATATCTTCCTAATACATTTATCTACGTGTCTGACCCATGTTTGGGCGTTTAAAGTGGAGATGCCATACCCTCCGAGACAGCCCTAAATGGGTATTATCTGGGTATGGTCAATTTACACCTACTGTGTTTGTTGCTCCCGATCACCCAGAAATCTTATTTGCGCCACTTTTAGAGTGGTTTAGATATCTTTCTAATACATTTATCTATCTTTGTGGCCCATTTTTGGGCGTTTAAAGTGGAGAGGCCATACCCACCGAGACAGGGCTAAATGGCTATTATCTGGGTATGGTCAATGTACGCCTACTGAGTTTGTTGCTCCCGATCACCCAGAAATCCTATTTTCGTCACTTTTTGTGTGGTCTAGGTATCTTCCTAATACATTTATCTATCTTTGTGATCATTTTTGAACGTTTGAAGTGGAGGTGCCATAACCTCCGAGACAGCGCTAAACGGGTATTATCTGGGTATGGTCAATTTATACCTACTGTGTTTGTTGCTCTCAATCACCCAGAAATCTTATTTGCGCCACTTTTATAGTGGTCTAGATATCTTTCTAATACATTTATCTATCTTTGTGGCCCATTTTTGGGCGTTTAAAGTGGAGAGGCCATACCCTCCGAGACAGCGCTAAATGGGTATTATCTGGGTATGGTCAATTTACACCTACTGTGTTTGTTGCTCCCGACCACCCAGAAATCTTATTTGCGCCACTTTTTGAGTGGTCTAGGTATCTTCCTAATACATTTATCTATCTTTGTGACCCATTTTTGGACGTTTGAAGTGGAGATGCCATACCCTCCGAGACAGCGCTAAATGGGTATTATCTGGGTATGGTCAATTTACACCTACTGTGTTTGTTGCTCTCAATCAAACAAAAATCTTATCTGCGCCACTTTTAGAGTTGTCTAAATATCTTCTTAATACATTTATCTACCTGTCTTACCCATGTTTGGGCGTTTAAAGTGGAGATGCCATACCCTCCGAGACAGCCCTAAATGGGTATTATCTGGGTATGGTCAATTTACACCTACTGTGTTTGTTGCACCCGATCACCCAGAAATCTTATTTGCGCGACTTTTAGAGTGGTCTAGATATCTTTCTAATACATTTATCTATCTTTGTGGCCCATTTTTGGGCGTTTAAAGTGGAGATGCCATACCCACCGAGAAAGGGCTAAATGGCTATTATCAAGGTATGGTCAATGTACGCCTACTGTGTTTGTTGCTCCCGATCACCCAGAAATCTTATTTGCGTCACTTTTTGTGTGGTCTAGGTATCTTCGTAATACATTTATCTATCTTTGTGACCCATTTTTGGACGTTTGAAGTGGAGATGCCATACCCTCCGAGACAGCGCTAAATGGGTATTATCTGGGTATGGTCAATTTACACCTACTGTGTTTGTTGCTACCGATCACCCAGAATGTTTATTTGCGCCACTTTTATAGTTGTCTAGATATCTTTCTAATACATTTATCTATCTGTGTGGCCCATTTTTGGGCGTTTAAAGTGGAGAGGCCATACCCTCCGAGACAGCGCTAAATGGGTATTATCTGGGTATGGTCAATTTACACCTACTGTGTTTGTTGCTCCCGATCACCCAGAATGTTTATTTGCGCCACTTTTATAGTTGTCTAGATATCTTTCTAATACATTTATCTATCTGTGTGGCCCATTTTTGGGCGTTTAAAGTGGAGAGGCCATACCCTCCGAGACAGGGCTAAATGGCTATTATCTGGGTATGGTCAATTTATACCTACTGTGTTTGTTGCTCCCGATCACCCAGAAATCTTATTTGCGCCACTTTTTGTGTGGTCTAGGTATCTTTGTAATACATTTATCTATCTTTGTGACCCATTTTTGGACGTTTGAAGTGGAGATGCCATACCCTCCGAGACAGCGCTAAATGGGTATTATCTGGGTATGGTCAATTTACACCTACTGTGTTTGTTGCTCTCCATCACGCAGAAATCTTATCTGCGCCACTTTTAGAGTAGTCTAGATATCGTTCTAATACATTTATCTACCTGTCTGATCAATTTTTGGGCGTCAAAGTTGAGATCTCACACCCTCCGAGACAGCGCTAAATGGGTATTATCTAGGTATGGTCAATTTACACCTACTGTGTTTGTTGCTCCCGTTCACCCAGAAATCTCATTTGCGCCACTTTTAGAGTGGTCTAGATATCTGGGTGATCGGGAGCAACAAACACAGTAGGTGTAAATTGACCATACCCAGATAATAGCCATTTAGCCCTGACTCGGAGGGTATGGCCTCTTTACTTTAAACGCCCAAAAATGGTCCACAAAGATAGATAAATGTATTAGAAAGATATCTAGACCACTCTAAAAGTGGCGCAAATAAGATTTCTGGGTGATCGGGAGCAACAAACACAGAATGTGTAAATTAACCATACCCAGATAATATCCATTTAGCGCTGTATCGGAGGGTATGGCATCTCCATTTTAAACGCCCAAACATGGGTCAGACATGTAGATAAATGTATTAGGAAGATATCTAGACCACTCTAAAAGTGGCGCAAATAAGATTTCTGTGTGATCGGGAGCAACAAACACAGTAGGTGTAAATTGCCCAAACCCAGATAATACCCATTTAGCGCTGTCTCGGAGGGTATGGCATCTCCACTTTAAACGCCCAAAAATGGATCAGACAGGTAGATAAATGTGTTAAAAAGATACCTAGCCTACTCTAAAAGTGGCGCAAATAAGATTTCTGGGTGATCGGGAGTAACAAACACAGTAGGTGTAAATTGACCATACCCAGATAATACCCATTTAGCGCTGTCTCGGAGGGTATGGCATCTCCACTTTAAACGCCCAAAAATGGATCAGACAGGTAGATAAATGTGTTAAAAAGATACCTAGACTACTCTAAAAGT
>JAVTVY010002962.1:0-32579 GCA_036873755.1 Hanleya hanleyi | reverse complement strand
CCATGCGGAAGTGTGGCGGCGGAGTGAGGTAGTCCTTGTTGAGGCGCTTTAGGTTTATAACCATGCGCATCTCGGACGTGTCTTTCTTGGGGACCAGAAAGACCGGCGAATAGAACCCGGGTGACGTGTCCCAAACCGGAAGCTCTATTACAGCTGCCTTAATTCTCTATCAGCTTGTCCACAGAGGACTGTATTGCTGATAGATGACCCGTTCGTAATGGTATACGAGACGGAAGGGGATGAGCAGTCAAGGGAGGAAGCGTGTCGAACAATAGGCGATAGCCGTATCTGATCGTTCGAATGACCCACGCTTCCGTCCCGATCCTTATCCAGTTCCTCCAAAACAACTGCAGCCTCCCCCCTACCGGAAGGTCTAGTTGCTGGGGAACTGGAAACGTTATGTCTCGGTGTTCCCGCCATACCGGAAGCCACCCGGTACGGCCCGAGACATCAGGAATCCTTCTTCGACTGCTTAGATTTCCCCTTACCCTGCTTCTTATGGCCATAGGTAGATACTCTAGGCTCTAAAGAAGCAGGCGCTTGGCTTTGCTGTTGGCCGGAAGCACCCTTATTAGCCTTGGAACTAGGCGGGTTCTTCTTAGCCTTCTTCGCCTTTGGACCCGACCCGGAAGCCATAGGTCTCTTAGACGAAGCACCGGAAGCAACTGACCTGTCATGCTCTATACGATCCATTTCAGGTCGAACTTCGGCAACAGCATCACCAAACAGTAAAGAAGGAGCCGTAGATGTCTCTAGTAGACTCCTCTTTACAGCTTCCGGTGTGTAACTATGCATAAAAGGAATGAAGGCCTTTCTCCTTAAATACACTAGCATAGAAGATAGGTAGGCATTGTGTACCAGTAAATCTTCTACAGCACCGGAAGCAATCTTCTGGTAGTCAAGAACGAGGTTTATACCCTCCTGTAACTGTTCTTGACTGTCCGCGCCCGACAGCGAGAATAAACCATCCTTTATGGCTTTAAGAAACCAATCGAGGTGATTCGTAATCGCCACTCCTTGTCGAGCAGTTTCCTCAAGTACTGCGGCCTGTTTGTTCGTGCAAGGAACATCTGGATTACTAGGCACTTTAGTATTGCTAGGACATAAATACTGTAAGTCGCCGTTCACCTCTGCAGACCGGAAGCTAAACAGTGAGTTATGTACGCCGTAACTTCGTATGTTTGGCTTCTGTACTGGGAACGGACCAGAAGATCCTGCAGGGCGGAAGCGAGCTTTAGGTCTCAGCCTTACTGCACGTTCCTCCTGCGTAACGGGTTCTGCTAAAGTTCTATGGAACAAGTGGCAAATAGAATGTATAGCAGTTGAGGCCGGAAGCGTGGTAGCCGATCTCGTAACCCGATTTGACTCTCCTGATTCAGTTTCAATATCCCCCGCATGCGGGACCGGAAGCTGCATATCAGGAATTAAGTCATAGATGCCGGAAATAAGCTCATAATATTTCCTAGCATCCGGATCAGTATTGGTAGGTTCATTCAATTCAGATCTACCGTACTGGTCCCTATCCACTTCCATAGCTTCCGGGGCTTCCTGCCAGGAGGGAGTATTGGAAGGGATAGTCCTCGACAAATTAGCTTCCGGTTTCCTAGACTGTTCAGTCAAAACCGGAAGCAGTGGCGTACTACTTCGGAATTGACTGGTCATCATCTCTCTCAATTCCTTCATTTCCTCACGTTGCTGTTCCATACCGCGCAGTATGGCAGCCAATGTGGGATCAGTCACTTGAGAGTGGACCGGAAGCAAGGCCTGACGAGGTGTGTTCACACTCAAGGACCCTCCAGCTGGACGTGAGCACGGCCACTGTAAAGGTCGGTGAACTGGCATACGAGGTCGTAAACCGGAAGCACGTATAGGAGGACGCATCATACGTAATAATCCCGGTCCCGTACCACGAACACCCCCGGAAGCAGATATCTGACCTAAGCCACGCAAGGGCGAAGGTAGACCAGCAACCGGATGCCGCATAATTTGACCTGATTGAGAGGGTTCTTGATAACGCATCTCAGAGACAGGGAAATAATTTGGCATATCATAGGTACCTGTATACATACCATACTGCCGTTGTTGCGGGAACCTTAATCTCTGGTGGCCCAGAAGGCTCGTAGATACAAACGTCTCGGCAGGGGAACGAGGAAGGCCACCAGAGTAACCGGAAGCAGGTTGGGAAAATTCAGACAAACCGGAAGCAGCAGTTACAGGCATAACTGAGCGACCGGGAAGTCCAGGCCTCGACAGCGTCGAGGAAGGTATCTTCCCAACCCCGGATCCAAATGAAAACTTAACATTAGTGCTGCCTAAGTTTTCGTAGTCATAAGTTGACCCCGATCGAGAGATCGGAGTCCCCTGGCTTTCCCACGCTAAGCCTGGATCCGTTACCGATCTCCCTTCATCGTCGTATCCAGGCGTCCGCTCAATTGGAATCTCCACGTCCACAGTCGTCGTAGTGCCAGACTCCAAATCTTCGATTATCCCTTCCACCTGTACCAACCGGGTCATTGCCTTACCTGTCTGACCCTTCGCCTGGTCTGAAATGGAAGCATCGTGAGCGGGGGGGGCGTTTGTTTATCTTTATTTACGTTCAATAGGCTGACTAACGTAGACCCAGCTACAGAACTAACAAGCCCCCTAGACTCCTCGCCTACGCTAGTACGAGGAGACTGTGCTACATATGTCTCGTTGGCGAGATTGGTAGGCCTAACGACACCATTTCCCTCGTTAGCTGCCAGAGAACCGGCTAGATACACCTGGAATATGCCGGGCGCCCACACAATACACTCTTCACAGGCCGTGTCCCATGTACAGATTCTTCCCTGGCGGCATGGCGGACACGTTGAGTGAAGGTCATAACTAGGCTTGTCACCTCCACAAGACATGCATGACAATTGAGACATATTTTGAGCCATTTTTACGCTGATAACTTATAGAATACTTCCCAAAGGACTTCTTGCAGGAAATCAGACGTCTGAGGTAATCCAACTGTGAGTAGTTTCGCTAGAAAAGTCACTTTTTCACGGAGTTGACAATGTTTACTTCCAGCCCTACGAAGCAGTAGAACAAGAAGGAAGTAGAATTGTGGGTAGCTACGCTATCAGGTGACTGGCAGGGGAGATAACTGTGTCATTTAAATTCTTACTGTGGTATTTCATGTAGACAAGAAATGCAAAGAGTGGAAGTGAGGTAAGTTTTCAGCGCAAATAACATGAGCTTTCGACGCGTTTTTAATTTGCAATTCTATCCTTGCTTGCAAAAATAAATTACCTAATTTCCTTCAAATATTGAAACTTAGGGATGTGTACTCTGGGGTATTGCTCCAAAAATAACACTTCCACAACATTTTTCTAAAAGGCCTAGCTATGGGCTGATGGCCATAGGCCACGGCTCTTTGATCCCATCCAATAGCATATGGTCAATCAGGGTTCATACACTTATGAAAGGAATCAATTCCTGGAGTTTTCCAGGACTTTCCATGTCAATAATTTTAATTTTCCAGGAGTCTTTAGTAGAATAACTCTCAACAAAGATGAGCGAATTAAAGAAGTTTAGGAACAAATTTTGGCACAGCAACACGTGGCATCAGATCGCTGGTTCTCCCAGAAGAGGAAAGTAGTTCTTCCTGGAGTTTCCAGGAGTTTCCAGGAGTTTAACTTCATTTTTAAGCATTTTCCAGGACTTTCCAGGTTAGCAATAAAATTCCAGGAGTTTTAAGGAATTTCCAGGAGGCGTATGAACCCTGGACAATGTTCCCAATAATATCCTGTTTGCAGGGCTACCACACATGTACCTTTGACAATTTCATAGTCTACTGATGTATCCACTCAAACCAAAACTTAATTTCAATGATTTCATGATATTTGAGCCAAACTGATCTTCAAATTATGAGACTGCAATTTTGTTTTGTGACATATGGTCTTAACCTCACAAATCCAGTCACAAAAAAAAAGAGATTTTCAATAATTTCAGATTTTTAGGCCAGTGACCTGACCTTTGACCTACTGAACTCAGGTTTGGTATCTGTAATCTGCGTTGTCCCTTAGTTATCCTGGTGAAATTTGAGACAAAATGGTCCATTTGTTAAAGAACTTTACGAAAGTCCAGAGGAGGATGACGTTGAGCATTTCATAGGACTTCACCATCATCATGTAGGTATTAAATTCAACAGTAGATGTTGATTGGGTAAAAACATATTCCAAACCTACATACAGAGCTCTATAATTATAAAATCTTGATTGAGAGACATTGCGAGACAATTATCTATGGCTGGCTGATGCCACCAACATAATTATCTATTATGATACAGATGTGTTCTTTGACCCAATGAAATCGCTTCAATCGTACCACATGTCCATAGGGTACCCAAAATCATACTGGATCCCAAAATGCTGTAATGAATTCATATTGTACACTTTCTAAGGGATGTAACTCTTTTGTAATGATGCCAAATGGGGTGTCTGGCTCAAACAGTGCAGGTTATGTTGTTTTATCTAATAAAACTATGCATTTAAATATGAATAGAAAATCATTAACAAATACTTTGAATACTGGTTACTTTGGTAATGTAGTAAGACCAGTGGCAATGATATGACAACTATTGACTTACAGATGGAAGTTGTGAGCACTGAACAATATATTTGAGTACATTCATTGGATATGCATTCCAATGGGCTTCTACTCCCTCCATTCTATTGTAGGCCTATCCCAGTTAAGCAATCCGTCACAATAATATCTGGAACTGCTGAAGTTTTAAGAAAGCATGAAAATACTTGCATTTTATTGAATAAAAAAAACATGAACTGGGAGGAAATGTCAACAGTTGAACCAGGTGGTGGATTAACTAATTTATTAATGTACAAACTTCCTTCATGTTGTATATGGAGGTGAAAAGATGCTTAATGAAAACTGGTTGTGTGGCATATATCCAGTGAAACTAATTGAATCATGTAGTGAAACATTTATATAATGGCAGGATTTGTAGCTGTAGTTCACAAATCAGATACATAACATGAGCACTACAACAGCAATTTTTTGAGTTATTCCCACCTCCATCCACCTCACAGCCCACAGGCTTGATCATTCTTGAGAAGTCAGACCTGCGCACTGCATCAGTCGGAGTCCCATATATCCACCCCACTCTGTGTAAAGGACAAGTGGCTGGTATATATAGTGTTATGACTGCAGGATATGGGTAACTTGGTCAGGGTGTCAGGGTTAAACAGCTCATGTTTAAGATCTAGAATGGAACCTGGCTTAGTAACAAAAGTAAAGCATACACAACTATTGACTGACAAAACACACCAGTACAGAAAGGCTGATGTGCACCTATTTAAAATCTAAAGGTCATAATACATGTGGTCATGTGCTGGGGCAGTGAAGGTTCAGAAATGTTCTCTATTCTGCCTAGACCTGAACATAGTTACTCGCAGTTACCTGTATGGCATCATGCTTAGACACAGCAAACATACCTCCTTCCTCCATATAGTAACACATATAAACACTTGATTCATTGAATAAATATGGGTATGGCGTATCACGTTGGGCACACCGGTGCTCATTAGATCACCGAAGTTAAGCAATGTTGAGCTCGGTCAATACTTGAATGGGTGACCGGTGCTGTACTGACTGGGCTGATCAGTGTCCAGTATAATAGGAACCGTGGACACCCTCATGTTCTGGCACATGTAGGCACCATCGACATCGTGATATGACTGAAAAAATGTTGAAAACGCCGTTAAGTCGTACTCACTCACTCACACTTTGAACAGCACAGCAGCATATATCACCAAATCACCAACAATCAGTTGTCTGCACAAGGCAAGGAAGTCAAAGCACAGATATCTACAGGTACCGGTACCGGTATTGTTTATGTAGGGGTACGGACATCCATGCCCACACCCCCGAGATATTCCACCCTTCCCTGACATTTCCACATCGAGAGCCAGGCGGTCATCTTGTATTATTTGATATGAAAACCTTATGATGTGTTCTCTAGAACCACTTAATCGATCAATGCGATACCTGGCATATCTGGTCGATTGGTCAAGGTCTAAAAAATTACTCATTTGAAGTTGCCCTGGAAAACAATATGGCCACAATTGACCATCAAAATCACTGCAATTTGCAGTACTAGATTTTGATGGCCAAAATGGTTGTATGTATGTTATTTGTCAAGGCGATGAAGAATAACTGGGTGTGAAGATTGATATAATTATGGTGGGAGATAGGCCTACATCCAAACATTTTTGACATCAGAACCCTGTTGATTGATCAATAGCGATCGGCTTAGTGGTACTGGAGATTAATACGGTAAAGGTTTTCGTATTAATCCAAGATGGCCACTGAGCCTTTTGACCAATCAACTTCGGGTCATTTTTAGTAAATTGTTTTTAGGAAACAAAATTACATAAGATATATGGGGGGAGGGGATATCTCTTGGGAGGGATATGTCCAGGAGGGAGATGGGATTTACTGTCAGAGGGGAAATGCTGATGGTGGGGAATGTCCTACAGTCCCACTTCGTGAAACCTGTGAATACTGACACCTGGATAGTTTGAATCTAAACCAGAACCCTGTCAAAGCGAGTGAGTGAATAGGATTTAACGTCGCTTTCAACATTATTTCAGTTATATCGCGAAGAACCAACTAAACACCACCCAGCCAAGTTGCATTCCTGCTACTTCAAAGAGGAATTCTTTGAATCAGCATGGAACCAGACACCCTCCATCCACCCTATAAGACACTGAGGACAGCGTACAAAACACAGACAGGACGCTTACATGATGCAATAAAGACAAGTGATATCACAGTGCTAGCTAGACATCACATTATCAAGTTCTTGTAAAAATCGACACTATACCATGGTCCCAAGCATGATCGTTATACACCGGTTTCACTGTAGAGAAACTTACACAGATCTTAGAAACACCAGAAAGTTGAATATAAATGCATGCTTCATATGAATGATCAAATAGTATGATGTTGGAAATTATATTTTCAGGCTATGAAACCATCTTCAAAATCGAAAATCATCAGGTGATCTATGCCAATATTTTAAACACTACCTGACCCTGTCAAATGATCTTTTTATTAATCGAATACAAAGTGGGGGTATTCGATCTACTTTTTTAATATAAAAAGTTTTGAATGTCCCTAGATCCCCATAGTTTAATATTTGACACGTCATTACCTGTCGTGATAACATCACTTATGTTGCCAATGTTGTTAAAGGCATCAACCACCTTAATTATGGACAGTGATGTCCATGTATGTCATACCCAAACCTCAAACATGGCCTCCCACCCCATTTCAACTGATAACAGCCTTTCTAACACCTATATTCATGTAACATCAATCACAGATAAATTCAAGATGAAGCTATCATCTTGGTCCGAGAGATAGATGACCAATGTTGAAATTTTGATGCACAATGACATGCGTTCACCAGACAAAGGCCACCATATCTTGCATATAAATTACTTGAACTGAATTTTGTTTTATAAGTTACATTATATTCAGAGCAATACGATTCTCTGAGGATGGTCACATGATCAACAACTTGCTATACCGGATATGGAGTTACATATAGAGTTACAGACATTTTCTGGTAAATCAATACCTGTATGTACATGTAATCTATAATTTGCATTCTGAGCAAATATAGATATTTGATCAAATATGGCCTAGTATTAGAACAGCATGCACACACATGTTCTAATCGAGTCATTATACATGAAGAAGATATCAGTACAAAAAGGTCAATGTACCCAGCCCTATAGTAAAAGACTGTCGACTGTGAGATTATTGAAATTTGAATAATTGAAGTCCTTCAATGCGATGACATGATTCATAAAAACTGCCTTTTCAATGAGCAAACTAACTTGCTACTCTTATCAGAAAACATTTAAATCTCATCTGAATTAATAGTAGAAGATAATGGTTTGATTCCGAGGGCATCGCTACCCATGCTGCGTGTGGTGCGAATGCACCCCCATTTTCAGGCCTCAATTTAAGGTGGTAACCTGTTTTCAGGTTGCCTGGAGGTTGCCATATGAAAAATAGTAGTAACCTATTTTCAGGTCCCCATAATTTTGACTAATAATATGACATTAGGTTAATGATTATGCAATAGGTTCTCACAGGTTACCAGTGTAGAATTCATGGTAACCTGTTGAGAGGTTACCATCAGCACTCCTTAAATTGATGCCTGATTTCTGTCCGTAGATTGAAAATATGAAAATTATGCAAGATATATCGAACTCTGGTTTAGCATTAAAATACGCTAAAATGCAGGAAATCAAGTGTAAAATAAAGGCGCGTCCTTGGCATGCATTCTTGGTATGGTGAGAAATCAAAGGTGGAAAACAACCTTGGGATTCCACGTAGACATAATGTCTTAAATAAATGAATGTGGATTATGTTATCAGAGCATAGTACATGTATGAAACAGATCACCATCTATCCATCATGTTCATGTGGTTTGTGAGCTTACTATTTAAGTTGGGGTTTAATATGTATATAAAATCAAACATTATCGCCGCGAGCGCACCAGGTGACGTAGTTTGTTATAGGCCTGTTTTGTATGTTAAACCAGAAAGTCGAATGGAGTCCGGCATAAGGTGTGATATTTATCAATATTGAGACATGCTTATGCGAAGCAATAGTGAAAACAGAACCTTAAATCTATACATTATGTTCAGATTTATTTCTGGGAATGGGCATCTCCGGCAACCTAGGACCCCGGAGGGCCCCTGGACCCTCGCCTGTTGGTCCAACAGGATTTGCTCATTTTAGCTTTGTAAATCAATCATATCAGTACGCGTATTGGTTTCTGATGTTCCATGACATAAAGTTCATCATTTTGTAAATATAATTGGAATGTCAAATGGATTCAGGCATGAGCTGTGATTTTTTTCAACATCGATGTGTGCTTATAAATATGAAACAAACGTGAAAATAAAACCATAAATCTGCATACATTATGTTCAGATTTATATCCGGGAGAACACTTAATGCACATCTCCGGTGATATAGGACCCCGGAGCTTCCAGGCCTAGGCCGCCCCTGGACCCTCGCCTATTGGGCAGTGATAGTCGACTCCCCCACTATAGAAATTAAAAATATTCGCAAACCCCCCCCCCTTTTTGAAATCCTAGTGATGCTCCTGGATTCCCACATAAAACATATATAGTATAAATATGGTAAA
Organism: Hanleya hanleyi; assembly: GCA_036873755.1. Taxonomy (NCBI): domain Eukaryota; kingdom Metazoa; phylum Mollusca; class Polyplacophora; order Lepidopleurida; family Hanleyidae; genus Hanleya; species Hanleya hanleyi. Next base: position 23,365 of record JAVTVY010002962.1, on the reverse strand, counting down.
TTCCATTATTGGGACCAAATCGTCACCAATACATACAAGCACTCTACCACTCAGCCACTTCAGCTTCCACAAAGGAGGAAGGGCCACAGAGAGAGAGAGAGAGAGAGAGAGAGAGAGAGAGAATGGGGTTACACAATGTATCTAGCTGATGGCTACGGTAACCCATGGAACATCAATGCCCTCTATCGACTGAAAAACAATATCAGGCTATGAGTATTCATCATTGGATGTATTGTAATTCAACGAGATAGAGGGTACTGATATTCCAGCATTACACGATTTACTCCACTTATAGCCATCAGCTGCATAAACCCAATAGATTTAACATCGCATTCAGCAACATTTCAGCTATATACATACATTACACGATTTACTCCACTTATAGCCATCAGCTGCATAAACCCAATAGATTTAACATCGCATTCAGCAACATTTCAGCTATATACATACATGTAGCGACAAACAATATCAAATTCATTTAGCAATCAATCAAAAATTTAACAACAAAAAAACAAAATTATATCACAAATCAATTGATGTCAAACAATCTCTCATGAGACTTTCCTGCCAATGCTTATGTCAGCCTCTGAATGCAGCCACCATGTCCATGTACATTTTAGCGCAAAGGGGACTGCAAACTCGGCCTCAGTCCCAAATAACTCTTTTAGGTTACCTAGACTCCTTCTTCTTTGAACAAGGTTGAAGAGGAGTCCATACACGATGTTTAGGCCAATCCTCTACATGGTCCGGGTCTCTAATATCCATTTCCTCTCTCCCCATATAACACAATCCCTATTGCCTCTGGAGGTTCTGGAGGGTTCAAACGAGATGCCACCATGACCTGTTCAACAGTCTCAAAGAATTCACCTCCCTCACTTTCTTGCACAACTTTGATAGCTCGAGCGTGACTTGGACAGTCTTCTCACCCATATCGCAATTTCCTCAGTCTGCACCTTCTCACACACTTGAACAGTATGCACCTTCTCACACACTTGAACAGTCTGCACCTTCTCCCCAGTCTGCACCTTCTCACACACTTGAACAGTCTGCACCTTCTCTCCAGTCTGCACCTTCTCACACACTTGAACAGTCTGCACCTTCTCCCCAGTCTGCACCTTCTCACACACTTGAGTCTGCACCTTCTCCCCAGTCTGCACCTTCTCACACACTTGAACAGTCTGCACCTTCTCCCCAGTCTGCACCTTCTCACACACTTGAAGTCTGCACCTTCTCTCCAGTCTGCACCTTCTCACACACTTGAACAGTCTGCACCTTCTCACACACTTGAACAGTCTGCACCTTCTCCCCAGTCTGCACCTTCTCACACACTTGAACAGTCTGCACCTTCTCCCCAGTCTGCACCTTCTCACACACTTGAACAGTCTGCACCTTCTCCCCAGTCTGCACCTTCTCACACACTTGAACAGTCTGCACCTTCTCCCCAGTCTGCATCTTCTCACCTCCCTTACTTCTCCGTCCTTTAACAGTCTGCATCTTCCCATCTCCCATACTTCCAACAGACTTCTCATCTCCCATACTTCCAACAGACTTCTAATCTTCCTTACTTCCAACAGACTTCTCATCTCTCTTACTTCCTAAACCCTTTCTAACAGAAGTATAGGATACAGTGACAGTCAGCTCACCTCTTGCACAGTATCACCGTGATCAATTATCCATCTTGTCCACATCATTGTCACACACCGCAGCAGGGTTATGCTAAACCTCCAACAGAATACGGCTTTGCAAAGATGAAAAGAGTGGCACCGGAAACAGTCCATCGCATGACCAGGAACAACAATCAACACTTTGCACTTGTCGATTTCACGTGATAGGGCAAAGCATTCAGCTGATCCATATCTGCCCAAAAAAACAATTTCCCACATCACCCTTGAACTCGAATAATGAATAATGGTGCTCTCGCCCGCTTCACCCTCAACACTTCACCAAACTCACTAAAAAAATCCACAACATCTTCATCATCAATGAAAGGAGTATGTGCATGTAACTCGACAAGAAACGAATGGGGACAATATCACCATATACTCATCAATGGCGGCATCACACAGAAGGACAACTCGGTCCACAACAGATTTACAAATGAACATCACGAACTATTCAGGGAAATTTGACGTCTGCCCCAATGCCTCCACCTCCTTCACTCCGATTTCCTGCTCAGGCAACAAATTAGCGAAAATCTGTTATGTACATGTATAGCCCGCCAAACAAGAAGGGTCTTCGACCGAGAGCCTCACTGTTCTTGCTAAACAGTCATGGTTTAATTGGCATGATACTAGACGACACAAAATGGTACAAGAGTATATACAGATAAGTCAGCACGCAAAAACATGGTAAATAAAGATGCGAATACATGTCAAAGACATGATGTTCAATACTAATGGGCACGAAAGTGGTACAAACAAGGCAGCACATAATGTATCAGCTTGAACTTAAAATGTCAGCAAAACTGAAAAACGTTTAAACATTCACAGTAAATCCACAGAAAACAAGCACAGAATTTCACAAACAATTGAAAGACACGTTCTCGAAACCGCAGTACAAAAATCCGAACGAAACTCAATGTAAATCCACAAATAAAAAGAAACCAAGACGCAGCGATTTAAAATACTAAGAACATATCTACTATCTTATCGGGAATCACAAAAGAGTTTGAAGATCGGAGTCTAGATTACATAAATTTATTATCCCTCTGATAGACTGAATAATGAGAAATATTCACCAAGTGTTTCACCAAGAAAGTGTCACGCTAAAAATAATTGGACATAAATGTTATCCACTTTCTGTATACCTTATGGCATGTTCATGTAGGTCTCAAGTACCATTTTCTGATTGGACTAACGTTGGTGGAGATATTAGTCTAAATCTGTTAAAGATCTTCTTACTGGTACCGCTGAAGCAATCATTGAAAATTGGGCATACAGGATCAGTGGATCAGGGCAAACTTCCATTGGAAAAGTTGCTCTATGAAGCACTACGGTCACGATTGAGGGGGATTTAGAAAGTGAAAGTGAAAGTGACCAGTACAAGACATCCTGTGATACCAAACATGGTCGATCCGAAAATCACTTCTGTTGACCCTGCAAAAAGACCGAATTGTTGATCGTTCTATCCCCTCTCTTTCAGGGATGGCTTTAATGGAGGAAATATTTAATCAGTGACAAGTGAACTATTTTCACTTGAAGTTGCCAAATTTATCATCTATATAATGGTACTTTCTTGGAATAGTGTACATACCTCAGGTCAGTCATGTGTCAATGCACCTCTCCAGTTGCCGACACACTTCTAACAATTGTCTAAGAATTTAAGTGGTACAGGGGAACTTCTTTTTTTTATTTATTATTATCATTTTTTTTACAAAATTTGAAGATTTCAGCAAACCCAGAAAACAATCTGGGTTGAAAAAAAAAAAAATTAAAATCTGCATGATCCTGCTTCAACTTGATCTCGGACTTGACAAGCAATCTCTCTCGCAACCGTAACAACAACTGATGATTGCCTTACTTTCTCCTAGACCATGGTCATACATATATGTATTTCTGCAACTTAAAAAGTGCTGACAACTATTTGCTGCAAGAAGCAGGGTCTTTTAGGTTTTCAAATTCATCTGGAAATATATGTAGTATCAGTGGTTCAAGTTATTCATCACAGCAGGGTAGACCTATTTTAAAATGAGATATCAAAATAGCCCTAATATTCACCGAGATTCTGTTTCATACTATGAAAAATTTGGACAAAAATGTTCAAACAGATGCTAATCGGAAATAGAGTATTTGAGGTCAGTTATCTATGAAATACATATATACTAGTACTCCTGTTGAATGAACATATCAGTTCAACAGGCTGAACCTGGTCATGAGAGACACATACAGGGGTATATCACCAGGAATTATCCAAGGGTCAGGGCTTGTTTATACATGTACACACATGTACCAGAGAGCTGAAGTTCAAAACAGTTCCAAATTTGGTCACACACACTTAATATTTGGGAAAACTTGACTACATGCGACATGTGACAGAATCAGGAAGAAGCCTATAAAAACCCTATAGGCCCTATATAAACCCTATAGACTCTATAAACCTTACAGCCCCTACAACCCATATATAAACCCAAAATACCCCATAAAAACCATGTATAAACCCAATAGACATTTCCTCGGTAATGACTACAGCCTTTGACAATCATCTAAATACTGGCCATCATATTTGCTAAATTTTAATGACTGAGGGGTGGCAAAGAAAATATATTTCAGGATATGTTTAATACCACAAGCTAGCTACATTTATATAACATTATGCGCAATTGTACTACCAAATATGGAATTATATGGGTCTATCATGCTTATCATGACAACGAAATTCAGGCAAGGTTACAGCAAAATCCTTGAGAAAATAATCTACAAGGCCAGTCACATAGATGGGATATTGATACTGCATGCCTGATATCACTTAATATATACGGCCCATAAAGTACAGGTAAGAAAATAGAAGCCGTCAAAAACTAGAGCAAGGGCACCGAAATATTTACTGGTACATGTGACCAATGACCTTGTGACACACGTGTACACATTATTTTCACAGGCAGGTCACAAAATAGGCCACCAGGGGTATGGAAAATTTTAATCTAGTGCTATAAACTACATAATCCGAATTCCTAATCAGGATTTTTTCAGATTAATTAACTCTGAGGATGTCCTAATAAGCTAAACAGCACTTTCTAGGTCATAATCATTCAATAATGCCAATAGATATGATGTAATCTGTATCCTGATGCATCACAATACAGTGACACCACATCTCGAGATAGAGGTGTGGGTATGGTAGATACAAGTGATTTACCATGGGTATACTGATCCACATCATCAGGTCTATATTCTGGGAATCTTTGACACCACATCATCAAATGCACTCTGGATAACTTTGACACCACATCATCAACTGTACTCTTTGACACATGAGAGGTATTCTGGGTAACTTTGACCCCACATCATCAAATGTACTCTGGATAACTTTGGTACCACATCATGAGAGACACTCTGGGTAACTTTGACACCCCATCATCAACTGTACTCTTTGACACAACATCATGAGAGGTATTCTGGGTCACTTTGACACCACATCATCAAATTATGTACTCTGGGTAACTTTGGTACCACATCATCAACTGTACTCTTTGACACATCATGAGAGGTAGTCTGGGTAACTTTGACACCACATCATCAAATTATGTACTCTGGGTAACTTTGACACCACATCATCAACTGTACTCTTTGACACATCATGAGAGGTATTCTGGGTAACTTTGACACCACATCATCAAATTATGTACTCTGGGTAACTTTGACATCACATCCTGAGATACTCTGGGTACCTTTGACACCACATCATCAACTGTACTCTTTGACACATCATGAGAGGTATTCTGGGTAACTTTGACACCACATCATCAAATGCACTCTGGGTAGCTTTGACACCACATCATCAAATGCACTCTGGGTAACTTTAACACCACATCATCAAATTTATGCACTCTGGGTAACTTTGACACCACATCATCAACTGTACTCTTTGACACATCATGAGAGGTATTCTGGGTAACTTTGACACCACATCATCAAATTATGTACTCTGGGTAACTTTGACACCACATCCTGAGAGATACTCTGGGTAACTTTGACACCATATCATCAACTGTACTCTTTGACACATCATGAGAGGTACATGTATTCTGGGAATCTTTGACACCACATCATCAAATGCACTCTGGGTAACTTTGACACCACATCATCAACTGTACTCTTTGACACAACATCATGAGATGTATTCTGGGTATTAAACTTTGACACCACATCATCAAATGTACTCTGGGTAACTTTGACACCACATCCTGAGAGATACTCTGGGTAACTTTGACACCACATCATCAACTGTACTCTTTGACACAACATCATGAGAGGTATTCTGGGTAACTTTGACACCACATCATCAAATGTACTCTGGGTAACTTTGATACCATATCCAATACACCACATCCTGAGATAAAAGCCTAAATCTCACAGGACAAACAGGCAAGATCTGGAATTTGTCTGTATTGAATCTGTGATTTTTGTTGTGTCAAGTAGGCTACACCAAGAATTTTAAATGCAAAAAGTCAAAAGGCTACATCTAGATCTGGAAATTCAAAAGTGTCATGTATTGAACTTGTATCGAGAAAGCTAACAAGAGCCCAAGGGGCTTCAATATACGCCCGAGTATCTGGAATTACATTGGTCCAAATTTCAAGGTTGTTTGATAGCCTTGATTCCAATTGGTAGCTAGCCTACAATTTTGTGCTTCTGAGAATGTAACATATATAACATCTTATATTGAATGATAAACTAAAAAAAGCTTAACTCTTGATAACTAGTTGACCTTGAAGCAAGAGCCGAGAGCTCACATATCCCACACTGAAATCGACAATAGTGAAACACAAGAAAATAGTAGTTTTCCTGCAAATGGATTCCTTTCAGACGAGATAATTTTTCATGAAGGAAGAAGAAAGTGATGAAGTAAACCGTTGTTCTTGAGTTAATTAAAGAGGTATGAAGTTCATAAAGGACCCCTCTCCCCGTTAAATTACTAAATGTATGGTTTTCATTGCACAACAGTTTAACTAAATGTAGCTGTTTCAAATGTGGGAGACAACTCCACAGGATGAATGCCATATACATGTAGGGGAGAGCATACTAAATATTCCAACCTAACACATATGGTCAGCTAAACTTGATTCAGTTTTGAAGGACTGTGACCTTGACCTTGGACAATTGATCTCAAAGCGTATGGCTCCTCTCTGCCATGCGAGTAAAGTATACTCAAAGTTTGGTACCATTCCATACCTTGAAACTAGAGATATCGCATGGACAACAAATGTTAATGGATGAATGGACAGAACGCAACATCGCATTACATGACCTCATCTTCAACAGGCATATGAAAATGTGATTTCCTGATTTTGGGGTCACAGTTACCTTGACCTTTGACCTTGACCTAAATTTCGGTACACGACACTTCGTCTTCCGTCAATGTATCAATAGACAAAAAAAAAATCATGATTGTTATGAATTTCATGATTTTGGGGGTCACAGTGATCTTGACGTTCGGCCTTGACCTACATTTTGGTATGTGACACATCATGTCCCCCTAATGAATCTACGGACACAAAACAAAGTAATTTTCAAAGATTTCTTGATTCTGGAGTCACAGTGACCTTGAATCCACTCAACAAATATTAGTAATTTTTAATGATTTCCTGATTTTCAGGTCACACTGACCTTTGACCTTGATTCTGGTGTCGCAGTGATCTTGACTATTGACCTGGATCTAAATTTTGGTACATGACAGAACGGCTACCCGTAATTTCTCAATGGACTCAAAAAATCATGATTTTTAACAATTTCATGATTTTGGGGTCTCGGAGACCTTGACCTTTGACCTTGACCTACATTTTGATATGTGAAATATTGTGTCCCCCTAATGTATCCACTCACAAAAAATTTTTGAAATTTTTAATGATTTCCTGATTTTTCCGTGACACTGACCTTTGACCTCTGACCTCGACCTACATTTCATATGCGACACATCGTTCCCCTCTAGGGCATCCACTCACCAAAAATTAGAACTGTAGATAGAAAACTGTCAATGATCAATGATTTCCTGATTTTAGGCAACAGTGACCTTTGACCTCTGACCTTGACCTCAATTTTGGTACGCGACACATCGTCTCCACCTAGCGTATCCACTCACAAAAAATTGCAACTGTGGATAGAAAACGCTCACAGATATAGACCGGACACGAACACTTCAGTAATTTCCTGTTTTTTAGGCCAGTGACCTTTGATCTCTGACCGTGACCTTCATTTTGGTACGCGACACATCGTCTCCCCGTAGGGTATCCACTCACCAAAAATTAGAACTGTAGATAGAAAACTGTCCCAGATATAGACCGGACACGAGGGACGGACAGACGGACGGACGGATGGACGGACAGACGGACGGAAACCGCCATCACATAATACGTCCTGTGGGAGGTGACTTGATGCTCATGTATTTCTCACCTGATGTAAAATTGAGATGAGCAGTAAACTACTCACCGGTCATTTCCTCATTCCATGGCCTGAAACTTATCATAAATGCAGGAAAGAAGCAATCAGAGATTGCTTAATTGTATGCCCCCCCCCCCCCATTCCGCTTTAGTCCGACACTGCCCCACCATTGTTTTGTTCTTTATTGGTCGGTGGAGGCCTAATTGGGATAATTATAAAAATTCTGTTTCAGCCACTTTTTCCGCCATGCTTCGCATAATACATATTCCAAGTATCAAGTCGATCGACCAACAAGTGATAATACAATGTTTTGATGCAGGATGGTCGCCGGGGCTTTCGCCCGGATGGACAGACGAACAAAGCGCTTTACTTTACACAACTACCAGGCACTGACCTCATATCATACAATATGGGCCGAGATCCAGCCTGGACAAATATATATATATCCTATCCACCAAGGTTTGAGGAACAAAGGGCCATAACTCTTGAAAATATAACCGAAAAGCAGAGAAACTTCACGCTGCACAACTATGAGGCATTGACCACATATCATGCCAATTTCATACTCGCCAATACAATATTAACTGAAATCCAGCCCAGACAAGTCCCAATTCACAAAGATTTCAATAACAAAGGGCCATAACTCTTGAAAATATAAGCGAAATGTGGAGAAACTTGACGCTGCACAACTACAGGGCACTGACCACATATCATGCAAATTTCATAATTGTCCATACAATATTAACCAAGATCCAGCCCGGACAAGTCCCAATTCACGGAGATTTCAGGAAGAAAGGGCCATAACTCTTGAAAATATAAGCAAAACGCGAAAAAACTTTACGCTGCTCAACTATGGGCACTGACCACATATCATGCAAATTTCATACTTGTCCATACAATATCCAGCCCGGACAAGTCCCATTCACTGAGATTTCAGGAACGAAGGGCCATAACTCTTGAAAATATAACCAAAACTCGGAAAAAACTCTACGCTGCACAACTACAAGGCACTGATCACATTTCATGCTCGTTTCAATACTGTCCATCAAATATTAACCGAAATATTGCGCGGACAAGACAATCGGACAAAGCGATCGCTATATGCCCCCCCCCCTCCCCTATTAGAAGGGGGGGGGGGCATAAATATGATAAAGACTAGATTTATAACTTGAAATGGTCCCAATATCTGGATCTGAATTTGAATTGTGTTATACAAAGCATATGGGATCATTTTTGAAGTGTGTTATAGTGTTATACAAAGCACATGCATGGGTTCATGTTTTTGTTGAACCAAAAATCTTGAATTTGAAACATGTCAAATGGCTCAGATCTGGACTTTGTAGTTAGATGTGTATCAAAAAAGGTTTTGTCTATGATTTGCATTGTGTCAAAAGGCTAGAATTGGAACTTGGGAGTATTAATGTTGTTTATATCTGGGAGTCCACATGTGCCAGAAAGGCTGAATCTGGAATTAGAATTGTGCCAGGAAAGGCCAGATTTGGAATCTGAAGTGTGGCAGAATGATGTCTTGAGGGTAAGATTGATACATGCATGTGAAAGTTAATAGCGATGGATACATATTTGATTAAAGATTTGTCATTAAAAGTGAGTGAGTGAATAGAATTTAACGTCGCTTTCAACAATATATCAGCTATATCACGACGAGCCAACTACATGTAAGCACCACCCAGCCCAGTTGTGTTCCTGCTACTTCAAAGAAGAAATCTTTGAAGCAGCATGGAACCAGACACCCTCCATCCACCCTATAAAACACAGAGGACAGCGCACAAGATACAGACAGGATGCTTACATTGTACATGATGGTGCAATAAAGACAAGTGGTATTACAGTGCTAGACATCACATAATCAAGTTCCTGTTGCTTCTCAGCAAAATGCATTGAAGCAACAGGAACCTGAAATGTGTCATTAGAAATGAGTGATAAAGGATAGATTTAGGAATTTTGTTAGAAAAGCTAGATCTGGAATCTGAAGTGTGTCAAAATGTCAAATATGAAATTTGAAGTTAAAACACAAGATGTGCCGTTATGATATCATTTAACTTCAGTCACAGGTGAATAAAAAAGCAAGATTTTAAGAGCCAAGAATGTACATGTATCATACGTCACAACTGGCTTTTGAGTTGTGGACAATGAAAGGGTGGGTCTATACTTGGAATGTTTGCATACAGTTTACGAGTACTGTAACTGAATTTTGAGGACACAGATATACATGTACTATTCGCTCATTACTGAGATCTACATGTAGCCCAAGCTGAAGTGAGGAAGTGCAACTGAACTGACAGAAATTGGGTGAATGTGTCTGGCAAACAAAATTGTGGGGTAAGAATGTATGTATATAAAGGCTGCTTTTGTGTTGGATAAGTTTGACATTACCCATGGAACAGAGCACAGCATAGGCATGTAAAACAGGATGAATATAGAGGGAGCTGTAAATAGGTTACTCGGTATTGTTGACTAATACGAATGCACTGGTGCACCACCAGCCAATAGACTTGACGTAACTGGCCAGACAAAATTATTCAAGGTCACCCTGACATCAATTGGTCTAAACGGATCAGCTGATACATTTCTAAATTTTTTATATTATTAGCGGTCCTCATTACTGTGTACTGCCTTATTTATTCAGATCACACAGCAACATATATTACTCCAATCAGAGTTGAGATGACAGAGAAACATCCACAAATAATTAGTCAAGGTCATTGTCTCAGTAATATCCACACAAACATAAATTCAAAGTGCATATTCACCTACTGCAAAATACATGTAAACAGACATTAATAAACATATTGGGTATAAACATAAAGTGAGGTTTCAGCAGGGTGGGACTAGTGAGTACATGAGATCACTTCCTGGTTACAATAGTCGTCCTTCATGATATGAGTAAAAGTACTATATTCTCTGTTTCAGCCAATCAGATCGAGTTAGGTGCAGGATTGGCTTTTTTTTAGATACTTTTCAAATTTCCTATGCTTTAACATGGTGCTATATAGCATACTTGGCAATATTGTGCAGATATTTTTGCTAAACTTCGCAGTAGGCAGAAAAGTGGGTTACTTTAATAGCATCTATATTCAATATTTAGCACTTTTATAATCTAGTCTAATTAGAATATATTCGCATTAAAATATCTGTAACACCGTGTCGGAGAAAGGACAATATATTCAATATTTAGCACCTTCATAATATTATCCAATTAGAATAGATTCGCACATAAATATGTAGCTGACGTCTGAGAACAGACAATATATTGAATATTTAGCACTTTGATAATATCATCTAATTAGAAGAGATTCGCAGTTAAATATCTAGCTGGCGTCCGAGAAAGACAATATATTCAATATTTAGCATAATATCATCTAATTAGAAAAGATTCGCACTTACATACATGTATGTAGCTGGCGTCTGGGAAAAGATAATATATTCAATATTTAGCACTTTTATAATCTATACTAAATAGAAGAGATTCGCAGTTAAATTTCCACAAGAGCCTTTCCGGGGAAATGACAATAAATTCAATATTTAGTACTTTTATAATCTAATATAATTAGAAGAGATTCGCATCAAAATATCTGTAACACCGTGTCGGAGAAAGGACAATATATTCAATATTTAGCATCTTTATAATATCATCTAATTAGAATATATTCGCATTTAAATATGTAGGTGACGTTTAAGAACAGACAATCTATTGAATATTTAGCACTTTGATAATATCATCTAATTAAAAAAGATTCACAGTTAAATATCTACCTGGCGTCTGGAAAAAGACAATATATTCAATATTTAGCACCTTTATAATAATATAATTAGAAAAGATTCGCACTCAAATATGTAGCTGGCATCTGGGAAAAGACAATATATTCAATATTTGGCACTTTTATAATCTATACTAAATAGAAGAGATTCGCAGTTAAATATCCACAAGACCCTTTTCGGAGAAAAGACAATATATTCAATATTTAGCACTTTTATAATCTAATATAATTAGAAGAGATTCGCATCAAAATATCTGTAACACCGTGTCGGAGAAAGGACAATATATTCAATATTTAGCACCTTTATAATATCTAATTAGAATATATTCGCATTTGAATATGTAGGTGACGTTTGAGAACAGACAATATATTGAATATTTAGCACTTTGATAATATCATCTAATTAGAAGAGATTCGCAGCTAAATATCTAGCTGTCGTCCGAGAAAGACAATATATTCAATATTTAGCACCTTTATAATATCATCTAATTAGAAAAGATTCGCCCTCAAATATGTAGCTGGCGTCTGGGAAAAGATAATATATTCAATATTTAGCACTTTTATAATCTATACTAAATAGAAGAGATTCGCAGTTAAATATCCACAAGACCCTTTTCGGAGAAAAGACAATATATTCAATATTTAGCACTTTTATAATCTAATATAATTAGAAGAGATTCGCATCAAAATATCTGTAACACCGTGTCCGAGAAAGGACAATATATTCAATATTTAGCACCTTTACAATATCATCTAATTAGAATATATTCGCATTTAAATATGTAGGTGACGTTTGAGAACAGACAATATATTGAATATTTAGCACTTTGATAATATCATCTAATTAGAAGAGATTCGCAGGTAAATATCTATCTGGCGTCTGGGAAAAGACAATATATTCAATATTTAGCACCTTTATAATATCATATAATTAGAAAAGATTCGCACTTAAATATGTAGATGGCGTCTGGGAAAGACAATATATACAATATTTAGCACTTTTATAATCTATACTAAATAGAAGAGATTCGCAGTTAAATATCCACAAGACCCTTTTCGGAGAAAAGACAATATATTCAATATTTAGCACTTTTATAATCTAATATAATTAGAAGAGATTCGCATCAAAATATCTGTAACACCGTGTCGGAGAAAGGACAATATATTCGATATTTAGCACCTTTATAATATCATCTAATTAGAATATAATTTGATTGTTGCAATCAAGTACCAAAGGAAGATGTTGTTTTGGGCGTTTTGTTTCTTTCGAAATTACAATGAAAGGGACCGATTTTCTCCGAAAAAATGTACTTGCGACTGTCTTAAAAATCCTTACATAACAGCGCATGCGCGTTGTTTAACCAGGAAGAACGATAGAATAATCCCTGTTATTGTCAGAGGAGTTGCACAGACCAGCAAATAAGATAAACCTCCTTATTCACCAGTCCATGCAAGATTGAAAATATGTAGCATTTGTGCTAATTATACAATATATCTTCTTTAAGGAGAGGCAATCGGACAATTTGGAGCTGCGATTTAGAAGAAATATTCAATATTTATCATGGCTGCAATTTAGAAGAAATATTCAATATTTAGCATTTGTGCTAATTATACAATATATTTTCTTTCGGGAGAGGCAGTCTGACAATTTGCGTTTGCGAGTTATCATAAATATTGAATATTTTTTCTGGCTGCAATTTAGAAAGAAATATTCAATATTTAGCATTTGTGCTAATTATACAATATATTTCCTTTGGGAACAGGCAAGTCAAAGTGCTAACTAGCAGTAATCCTAGAAATTATCTTCAAAGTAGCACACACCTTTCTAATATCACTGATTTTAGAAATTATTTGCGAAGTAGCAGATCTGCTAAATAGCATGCGAGACAATAATAACCATTCCTGCACCTTAATGATCAGATCACAGAGTGGGTAATCAGTGGCTATGCAGATTAAATGTTAAGATGTCACCTAATTGGTAGATCGTGACTGAAGTAGACTGATGAAATAGCAGACCACGGCTGCTGTGTTTGTCATATTTAAAAATGCTTTCATAATTAATCAGCTGTAATTCATTTTTTCTGTACGATTTGGAACCGACCCCTATTATTCAAAAATTGTAGGGGGCCACACTGTCAAATTGGGGGTAACTGACTTCTGAGACATGTAGAAAAAAATTGGCATACACTACCCCACTTTTTTTGTGTGTGTTCCAATACATTTACCAAGCGTTCTGAGAACCCCAACATCTCGCTGCAGCAGTGATGAAAGCATACATGTAGAGCAAACTTTCCATGATGTAGAGGTGTACATAAAATGTTTTGCTTAAAGTGATAATAAACCCTCAGACGAAGTGGAGGTCAAATGAAGGACAAATTTACAACTGTATCCAAATATATTTTTACTTCAGTTATGCGATTTTTTCTAACCGCGTAAAAGTACTTAACTTTTTGTATGGTAACTCATAAGTACCAAGTCAATTTGAATCTTGCATTTAATTTCCTTGATTTTGGTGAAACATGCACATTGGAACAGTGAGTCTGTGTTTGAAACTAAAAGTATACACACTTTAAGCTTGAGTCAAGCATTAGAAAGTGCATACAAAGTTTAAAATATATGTATTAAGGCAGTGTAACGTCACCACACCAAGATACATGTATGATCGCAACAGACCACCACAGAATACCATGCTTTATTTGCACTTTCGTAAAAAATGACAAAAAATATTTTCGGACACTGTTTTCAATGGTCTTTCATTTGATGTAAACTTTACTTGAGGGTTCACGATCACTTTAAGAAAAACCGTAACACTGGAAAAGTCTGAACTGTGATAATTTGGACAAAAATCAATATTTCATGCCACAAATAGCACATGCACATCCTCAAATCATATGAAATTTGCATAGCAAGTGTCAAACTCATCCAATGAAAGCAGACAACTTCAGGTGTACATGGATATTATCATTGGCAAATTATTCGGTCGAAACCCTAAAAATTTGGACAAAAATAATATTTCACCTCATCAATATCACAGGCACACCCTCTTATCATATGAAACATATGTACCAAGTTACATAATCACCCATTGATATCTGACAACTGCAGTAAACTTTCTATGTACAGGCGTACATGTAAACCTTATACTTGGCAAATTACTAACTCCAAAACCTCATAATTTGAACAACAAGCATTCTGAGAACCCCAACATCTCGCCTTGTGGGGTCATCCACTGAAGCTGCCACAGTATTGAAAGCACATATGTAGAGCAAACGTTCCATGTACAAGTGTACATGTAAATTTTGCCTAACAAAACCCTTATCATTGAAAAAGTCTAAACAATGATAATTTGGACAACATTAATATTCCATGTCACAAATACCACATGCACATCCTCAAATCATACAAAACTTGTATAGCTAGTATCAAACTCATCCAATGAAAGCTGAGAGCATCAGCAAACTTTCCATGTACAGGTGTACACGTATATTATCATTGGCAAATTACTAGGTCGAAGCCCTAATAATTTGGACAAAAATTAATATTTCATCTCATAAATAGCAAAGTCACATCCTCTTTTTCATAATCATCCAATGAAATCTGATAAATTCAATTAAACTTTTCAGTATATTTTTGTCTAACAAACCTTATAAATGGCAAATTACTAGATTGAAAACCTCATAATTTGGACATAAGTTAATAAATCATCACATAACTAGCACAGGCACTCCCTCTAATCATAAGAAACATGTGTTCCAAGTTTCATAATCATCCTTTGACAGTTTACAACTGCAGCAAAGGTTTTATGTACAGCTGTACATGTAGGAGGCCTACAATTTTGCTAAACAAAAAACTCTTATCACTTGTCCTAATTTGGACAAAAAAATAATATTTTGTCTCAAAAATAGCACAGGTACTTCCTCTAATCATAAGAAGAATGTGTACCAAGTGTCATAATAATCCATTGACATCTCACAACTGCAGGGCAAGACAAAAAGACTGTTGTCTATTGGCTGGCCAGGTTAAAAGTTGCTGTTTCCATGAGTCATCAAGCATCTTGAGGAGAGGAGGACATGACTTAACTTGTGGATCAAGTTTGGTAAATAATTCCTCAATATATAGACAAGACAAGCTATTATTAGTTTCGAAGGGATCTGACCTTGACCTTTGACCTAAAATAGTTTTGAGATGTTTGCTGAATAAAAACTCAAGATACAGAATGGATAATTTCAGATTCAGTTTTGGGGTGCTGTAACATATCGACCTCACTATCAATAGCATGATAGTTATTTTCCCAATTTATCTTCATTGTACATTTGGAGAGGATTGACTGAATGCTTTCAAACTTATCATGGCAACAAGAATTTGTGACACATGCACACAATCACGAAAAGACAGCAATTCCATATTTTGGATTTTGTGCACGAATGTCACACAGCTAATTAAAGAATGGCCCATCAGTAAAACATCATTTGTACTGTGCAGATCATTGTCATCATTTATATAAAACCAGAATAATAACATTGCGCTCAGTTGCGCATGTTGCTTTCATGTGCCTTTGACCAGAAAATTCCATACCGAGTTATCTCCCATCGTGAACAGTGTGAGAATGTAATTTTTGTCTCTGCCTGATGTTAGTACCCAGGAAACCATGATACATCAGAGTGAAAGGGAGCTCTCCTTCGACAAGACCTTAGCCACCTACAGGTACTTTTACAATAGGCGCACAGTACTTTCATGGCAGCTGATAATCAAAAAGGGCGTCAAAAACACACAAAATCTTCAAGGTAATTGTTCTGAAACCTGATGATGTAGGCCCCCTACATCCATGACAATGAAACCTCACTTCTATTCCGAGATGCAACACAGGCCCCAACATCCATGACAATTAAATGTCTGGTGGGGATCATTATACAATTTATTTAGCCCATCACCTCCCTTATGTAACATCACATCAAGTTAATTGCCAGCGCCAGGTCCATGGACTGGCACAGTCGGGAGAGCATACTTTAATTTGGTTTAACGGGTTACATATAGGACTTCATGCCGTGCGGTATGTGTACTGCGCATTGACAATTTAATTAGTTTGATGTTACATACATGTATAAGCGATGCTATATTTCTGGATACGTGATCACCTGTCATGCAGATGAATGAATTCCTAAATCATCACATGATTGAAAGAGATATAATATGTCATCAGGGCTCAGGTCCATTTTAGACTATTTTTGACTTGAAAGTACAAGAATTGACTGCTCGTCTGACATCGCCAAAAACAGATTCTACCTGAAGAGTTAAACCTCGTCTATATAAATAGGACTTAAAAGTCACAATTCTACTTCCTTCTCTAGAAATTTTGCAGACAAGGGTCATGGGTAGGTCAAATCGGAGACTTCCTCTGGACCAATTGCAATAAGGTTGGTCTCTTATTGACAATATTATTAACAACCTACATTTTGAAGAAATGTGAATATTCTTCTTATTATAAGCTAATTCTTTCCATTAATAATATCATGTACATCCCAAAAGATAGCACTCAGTAATGCATCATCAGTGAGAAAAACCGGTTTCTGCACAGGTGTAGGGGAAATAACTCTTGGAGGAATCTTACTTGTGCTGTAGGAAGGCCATTGAGTGCCACAAGGGTTTACTAAGAACTCTCTAACAAACATGTATACATGTACATTTCAGAAATATTAGAAATGTGTATGTATTTCCATCACGTCACGTCACCATTTTCAGAGAATAAATCTGCAGGAATGATTCTATCGGTCTTGGTACTAATATATTGGTGACCAAGTCTTTGTTTGATCGAGTTTGATAATGGGAGAACTTCATGTATTTTGTGACAGACCCACTGCAACGTGGACACCATGCTAGATCCAAGATATTTCTAGGAGGCTACGAGGCTTAATTATGTCGCTGTGCAGAACTTGGAAGTGTCCATGGTGATTGGTTGTTGCTGAAACAGTATTACTCAATGAAAATGCCATACAGTCTCAACAAGTAGATCAGACAAGACTGGCTCTCCATGTCACCCAACTGGGCATGAGAATCTTGTCTGTCAGGGATAGTAGTGCGACATTGAACTAGGCAGCCCATAATGTGTTATATCACATATCTACACATCTAGAGCAGGTGAAGACCAGCATAGAAGTTAAAATGTACATTGCTGAACAAATACATGTCCCAGTATTTTTTCCCCCTTCTTTTCTTTCTTTCTTTACCTAGTTCATAATAACCATGCCAAATTTCGAACCCCAACGATGAATAGTTTTTCAGAAATAAATGGTTTTACTTATAAAACTGCAGAAATGAAGTACTGGGATTAAAGCGATGAACAGATAAGGGGCTATCAACTGATAGTGGGGGGATTTGGCTTAATGTCACATTCAAGGTTGTTTCACTCATATGGTGACAGTCAGTTTGGTTGGTGGAGGAAGCTGGAGTGCCCGGAGAGAACCACCGCTCATCGGCAAGTAACTGACACAAACTTCCACACATGGACCAGCTGGGCTCGAACCCATGCTGGTTCAGCGGTTTGAGGCTAGCGGCCACCAGCGAAGTGTCTTACACCACTCGGCCACCGAGGGCCCTCAACTGATAGTGAACACCCTTGCAGTGTTTGTGTGAGGTAAGTGAGATTCGCCTGCTCTGAGAGACTCCACTCCATCAGGAGAATATTGTGCAACTCCTAAAAAGATTTTGCAGGCTAAAATTGCACCTACATAAAACTTATTCAGCACAATAATCTCACCTGAAAGAATCAATCTAGTACTAAGAAATGTGCAATACATTTTTTGTTGTGAAAAATGTTTACCTAAGTGGGTAACAAGCCCTTAACTGATACTAATCTCTATAAATTGTAGTTTTCTAACCTAACACACCCGGCCATTCTAAGGTTCCTAAATATCTTACATGTAAATCTGTAATTCCCCTTACCTCTCATTATATCCTCCTTTCCTCATCTTCCATACTTTGAGTTCCATACCCCCAGATACTATAATTGTGCCACCCTGTTGTGTTTGACGGCAGGCTAAACACATGATACGCCCTGTGTCTTCATCCGATAATGTGGCCAGATATTCTCCCCGCTGGCTGAAACTCCGTACTGAAATATAACAATTGTCATATAACCACACAATGTAATGCTCCATCAAATTGATTGTTCATCAAGATGCATCAGAGATTTTTTTGGCCACATCATTTTTTTCATACATATGGCTTGCTTTGCACTTCAGCAAAGTTTAGATCCTCTGGAAAAGATAAATAAGACCCAAATAATTTCAAATTAGTATAGATAAGCCAGTTTGTTTATCAAACTGGGGAAGGGGGGGGGGGAGGTAAGGCGCCTAAATTTATTTTCAGCAGAAACACGTATCTGAAATGTTCACTGAAAGCAGAATACATGTAGTATCTGGAATTGCTAAGTTTGATGTTGAATCTAACAAAATTAAACATCTGGGTGACTGGAAAGTTGTGTCATGTAGAACATTTGGACTGCAGGTGTATGTTTATGTACCTAAAGTCAAGACACTTTCGTAACATGTGGTGCAAGGGAGGTAAGTCTCTGACAAGCAGGTTTCACATGAAGTTCACATGTCCAGTGCATGGGATGGGAGAGAACTCTTCCAACATCAGTGATTACAAATCACTACAGGATTTCATTGCATAACCTTGGCAAGAGCATGTGTTATGTTTATCTATGACCTGATGACTCCCATGATGCTCCTGTGTCTGTAAAGTAGTTCCAATGTTCTATGATCATCTGTGAGCCTGTCTTCTTTATTAGGATATTGTGAAATAAATTTACAGCTAAATACACTCATAGAGATATTTTGAAACCAAAACAAGAACAAAAATATAAAGGGACCTAGTGTTACAGATTCATGACATCATCTCGAGTAAAGGGGCTGGCCTGGGCAAGAATAGGGTCACCTCCACTATTTGAGGGCGATTGTTTGTCATGTTTGTTGAATTTTTCCCGTAGTTGTTGAGAACCATAAAGTATGTATACCAATTGTAATTTCAGCTTTTCTGTTTGAACCACCAAATATATTTCATCTTCTGCTGAATATAAGTAGGCTAGTGTATAGCACCACTTCATTAGCTTTTTACTCTAATCAATTTGATTAACTTGTGATTCCAGGAAGATTCTGTCAAGCGTCATCATTTGAAGTCCAAATGAACTGTTTTATTGATCGCTGTATAGCTGAAATATTGCTGAATGCGATGTTAAAGCTTAATTCTCTCTCTATGTTTTCCTGATTTGGAACTTTTCAGCCCATTCCTCCAATTTGGTTTCAGACTCCACCTAAAAACTTCCCTGTGCTGAATAGAGGGTGTGCCTAATAGAGTGAGTGAGAGAGTATGATTTAATGTTGCTTTCAACAATCTTTCAGTCAAATCACGACATTTGACTCCTATTATTCTTCACACCTAGGACCTCATGGGTACGGTCATATACTTTTTTACACCCGGAAACCCCATGGATGCCCCACTTAGGTGCCCAATATGGGGTGTGTCCAAATTGGAGGGTTCTAAAGCCCCGGTCATGGTTAGCGAGGTAGTAAAACGTGATAGCAACTCAAATAGCCACATGTACATACATGATGACCAGATAACTCAGTGCTTCAGTAAGGTTACAGATACACCCAGTAATTTAACTTGATTGCGCAAATGTAACTTTGTGTCGACATCTGATTGATCACTGCAAGGAGCGCCCTGACCCATTCAGACATTTACATTTTGCCGTAATTGGCGCATAAAAGTACATAGATCTCTTGAAGGTTTGTCGGGACTGCAGAGCGAGTTTAACTGCATTTTTCAAACTCGGATAATCCAGTTGACTATTGCAGCCTACTTCCACCAACACCAAAAATGTCATAATTGCCATTGGCTACATACAGGGAATCCGGAAAAACGTACTGGATAAAACAAGCTTGATGCAAATTAAGGTGACTGCATAATATTGCCAGAATTAAGTTACTGAAAAGTTGGAGCCAACAAGTATTTAACAGGACTTAAAGCTACACGTACATACTAACCATTAATAAAGCCCAGTCCATTGTCCAGATCATAACCAGAGGTTAGGAGGAGGTCTTGTTCAGCAAACACAGCATCGGTTGATCCAAATTCTCCCACGTTATTACGTAACTTTGATACAATGCCTGTAATTAAAAACACCCCCAACAGTAAGCCAAAATTGTCCAAAAGCGAAGTACTGGTATATTCTCTTTCTCTATAATACACCAGCAGAAGCTTTCACATTATTTGTCAGGACAGCAGTTTTGGCTGGTTGCAAATCATAGAAATGGTTGACACTATAATCAATGGATGATGTTTTCACTGTTGGTTATCAGGGAGACATTATCTTCAGAGGTTTGAGATGCACATTTTGTGGTACCAACTAGTGGACAAAGGCAGGATTTTTTACAGGTATGGACAGGACCCCTCTGTGATGCACACCTTGCTTGGAGAGTTCGATACTTCACTTCATTTCCGACTGGGATCTGTGCTCAATAGATGTGGTGAAAATCCGAAGTGAGCCACATATATCACTTTCATAGATCTTCCGAAAGAGAAGACTACAAGCGACCGGTGGGTGGAGAGTGGGTAGTGGTCAAAGTAGTTGGTCTATAGTGGTTTCAATTGTATGACAGGTCGTAATTTAATTTAGCTGTTTTGGCAGAATACAGGAAATAGTCAAGAGGCTGGATGTGGGAGGACATTGATTGATGCTATGGTCGCAGGTCTGCATCCTGGTGGTCAAGAGGCTGGCTGTGGGAGGGCATCGATTGATGCTATGCTGGTAGATCTGGGTCCTGGTGGTCAAGAGGCTGGCTTTGGGAGGACATTGGTTGATGCTGTGCTGATAGGTCTGGGTCCTGGTGGTCAAGAGGCTGGCTGTGGGAGGACATTGATTGATGCTATGCTGGCAGGTCTGGGTCCTGGTGGTCAAGAGACTGGCTGTGGGAGGACATTGATTGATGCTATGCTGGTAGCTCTGGATCCTGGTGGTCAAGACACTGGCTGTGGGAGAACATTGGTTGATGCTATGCTGGTAGGTCTGAGTCCTGGTGGTCAAGAGGCTGGCTGCGGGAGGACATTGGTTGATGCTATGCTGGTAGGTCTGGGTCCTGGTGGTCAAGAGGCTGGCTGTGGGAGGACATTGATTGATGCTATGCTGGTAGGTCTGGGTCCTGGTGGTCAAGAGGCTGGCTGCAGGAGGACTTTGATTGATGCTAAGCTGGTAGGTCTGGGTCCTGGTGGTCAAGGGGCTGGCTGCGGGAGGACATTGATTGATGCTATGCTGGTAGGTCTGGGTCCTGGTGGTCAAGAGACTGGCTGTGGAATGACATTGATTGATGCTATGCTGGTAGGTCTGGGTCCTGGTGGTCAAGAGGCTGGCTATGGGAGGACATTGATTGATGCTATGCTGGTAGGTCTGGGTCCTGATGGTCAACAGACTGGTTGTGGGAGGACATTGATTGATGCTATGCTGGTAGGTCTGGGTCCTGATGGTCAAGAGACTGGTTGTGGGAGGACATTGATTGATGCTATGCTGGTAGGTCTGGGTCCTGGTGGTCAAGAGGCTGGCTGTGGGAGGACATTGATTGATGCTATGCTGGTAGGTCTGGGTCCTGGTGGTCAAGAGACTGGCTGTGAGAGGACATTGATTGATGCTACGCTGGTAGGTCTCAGTCCAGGTCCAGATTGGTTAGATGTTTCATCGGAGGATCGAGGAAAGATATATCATTAGAATTTTGTTTTCCTCG
Source organism: Hanleya hanleyi (assembly GCA_036873755.1). NCBI lineage: Eukaryota > Metazoa > Mollusca > Polyplacophora > Lepidopleurida > Hanleyidae > Hanleya > Hanleya hanleyi. The sequence continues at coordinate 715 of JAVTVY010002962.1, read as the reverse complement.
AGTAGTTTGGTCAAAAGAAGATGAATCGTCTTGGATGACCTGATGCAAGAAGGTGTCTAGAACAGTTACTTGTTCCAAATTTATTTATGGTGTTGTATTGAAGATGAGTGGAAACATGGCAGGGGGCATTTGTATGAATTGATGGAAGATCAGTAGATGAGATATTTACTGGTTGAGTGGTACAGTATGAACCTTACTGGTTGAGTGGTACAGTATGAACCTTACTGGTTGAGTGGTACAGTATGAACCTTACTGGTTGAGTGGTACAGTATGAACCTTACTGGTTGAGTGGTACAGTATGAACCTTACTGGTTGAGTGGTACAGTATGAACCTTACTGGTTGAGTGGTACAGTATGAACCTTACTGGTTGAGTGGTACAGTATGAACCTTACTGGTTGAGTGGTACAGTATGAACCTTACTGGTTGAGTGGTACAGTATGAACCTTACTGGTTGAGTGGTACAGTATGAACCTTACTGGTTGAGTGGTACAGTATGAACCTTACTGGTTGAGTGGTACAGTATGAACCTTACTGGTTGAGTGGTACAGTATGAACCTTACTGGTTGAGTGGTACAGTATGAACCTTACTGGTTGAGTGGTACAGTATGAACCTTACTGGTTGAGTGGTACAGTATGAACCTTACTGGTTGAGTGGTACAGTATGAACCTTACTGGTTGAGTGGTACAGTATGAACCTTACTGGTTGAGTGGTAC
>JAVTVY010002961.1:0-33136 GCA_036873755.1 Hanleya hanleyi | reverse complement strand
GCCTCAAACTTTAACAAGCACATTTTTTTTTTGTTATAGCCAATTGAACTAATTTACATATTCCGTATACAGTATCGCTGAATTTCTATCCAAGGTAAACTTAGTCTGCAAAATCATATATCTTGATATCATCTATCAAGGCCCAAAGAATTCATCATTGCCAATGCCTGAGACAAGTTCAGATCATAAACTATTACATATTTGTATATTTGTGTTTGTATATATTGCGCACAGAGAGGCCTCATTTGAAACAAAGAAATTAGATCTCTGGAAAACTAGGTGATTTTAGACTTCCTCATTAGAATTATTAGATATGGTAATTAAAAACATTCATCTTTTGTTACTTCACCTAATAAGCCGATTCGATCATCAAAAAGTTGGACTGTGGCGTTGCCTCAAACAAATCGGCATCACAAGTCACTGTAAATTTAAATGAAATAATTTAATTTCTTCACAGATTAATATGTGAATCACAAAACCCTGAAATAAAATCAAAATATTGAAATTTGTGTGTGTGTTGGGGGGGGGGAGGAGGGGGCTGGAGTAATGGGAGCTAATTGTTGATATAATTTTAATTTACTGAATATATATAGGCCCTAAATAGGCGGTAAAAAATATATGAATATGAATAATATAATATATAAACGGTTGCAATCCGATTTTGGGTGAAATATTTTAACAGAATGACGACTGACAATGTGAATATCAACACGTGCGAGGCTGTAACCTGTAAAACACACCAATTCAGTCACCGCACCCTTTGCCTTTAAATTGGTGCTCAACTTGAACTACTGAATGCAGCAACAAATGGAAGGTCTCAAAACAAGCAGGGATATGTACTTTATAAACACCCAAGTTGAGCTAATTCTGAGTCGTCGGATAATCTGTTTTTGAAAACATTATTTACCCACTATTTTACAGCATTTCGTGCCAAACTTGCTTCACAATGGCGCCAAGACGGGACACACTCATCGCACAAAGTTGTCAATATTTCTACAAATACATCAGCCCCTGTCCTATTTTGTACGAGTTAACCAGTCATTGGCACCCATACTCTATAAATATATTCATGTTCAAGCAGAAACCACAAACTGAAATAGTAAAAACTGACATAAAAGACACCAACCTGCTGTTGCAATGTTGACAACTTTTGCGTCTTCGCAAGTCACGTGATTCGGCTCAAGGGGTCAAGGTCGCGTCAACAAAATGCCGGCCAAGGCCTAACCCTATATGCAGCGAAGGATGACGTAGCGTAATGTGGGTTAGATATCCAGACTACTGTGCTGGAGGTAGCTTTTGGTCCTTCTGCCGGAACTATACTCCACTTGACCTCTGTGACCTTGAAATGAGGTGGAAATGAGGTCAATGTGCGCTGTAATCATCTTTATATACTACTCGTCTCCCTATGTAATTGAGAATGCTTTCGCCTTTTCGCCCTTTTCAGATTAGGCGAGAAGGCGAGAACATTCTCGACTTCTCGCCTTCCGGTTAACATTCTCGACTTCTCGCCTTCCGGTTTCTTCGATCATGCATATAAGAGACCGGAAGGCGAGAAATCGAGAATGTTCTCGCCTTCTCGCCTAATCTGAAAAGGGCGAAAAGACGAGAAATCGCGAACGAGAGAATCCGTCCATTCTCGTATGCTCGCCTTCTCGACTTCTCGCCTTTTTGCAACTTGGTCGCACGTGAATGCAGGCTGCGAAATCAATAAAATTGCGAAATCGCGAAACCCACATGCCCCGAATGTAATGTCTCTTCTTACAGTAGTGCATACGACATGTTCAATAAAGTTTTTTTCGTTAAACTTGGATCTTCAAGAGAGAGAGAGAGAGAGAGAGAGAGAGAGAGAGAGAGAGAGAGAATTACGGTTTAACGTCGCATTCAGTAATATTCCATCTATCACCTCCAGGTTGGATACAAGACCTTGAAGAGGTGCTAATCAGCGCTGTCGGTAATGGCTTTTCTTAGCTGTTGCCAAAACTGCGGCTGTTCACGAGGGTCACCAGTCCATTTCAGAAATGTGATTTTGTGCCAAACATTTCGTAGAACTTTTGGCATTTTGCGTACAGGAATGTCTTCTATCAGAATACAGATTATCAGGTCCTCCCTGCCTTCTTCAAGCGATTTCATTCCAGCGTACTCTATCTCTAGGGGACCGAAAGAGGATTTCAGGAAATCAAAGCTTAAAGCAAAAATAATTTTCCTGCTTTCTCTCATTTTATCGACGATGTTCTCGTGAATAGGTTTGCCAGGTATAAAATCTCTCTTATGGATACACAGTTTCAGGGGATCCGCTTGGTTTTCAATAACACTACACAAATCATTATACACCCAGTGGTAATCTTCTTCGGTGTATGCGACGAACGCGTCGAACACATAATCTCTCATTGCGAACATTTCGATTGGCGGCTGAAGTTTGGTAAAGAACCAGTATCGTAAGTTAGTACGAAAACGGTATATCACGTAACACAGTATGATAAATATCAAGACAAAGAAAATACCGATGACAGCGATAACGAGCCATGTATTACTGATGCAGCTCACTGATAGATCTTTCATATTTCTCTCAAAAGCAGGCAAATTTACTCTGCTGCCATTTGTCAGAACACAGAAGTAAGTATCCACTTGATCAAGATAGACACCAGTCTTATAGATCCAGCGAATGAAATCCAATGTATAACAAGTGCATTCGAGTGGATTTTGTCCCAAATTAAGATGGAAGAGTGACTTGCCGTATTGAGCTGCAGAAAAACCGTCAAACAGAGTCATTTCGCCAGCAGTCAGGTGTGTGAAGGCGTTCACAGACAAATCCAAGCGACTGATGTTTGTCAGGTGCATAACGGCTGACGGTACACGTTGTAGTCTGTTGTTAGACAAAGAAATCCTGTTCAGATTTATGTTGTCGATGAAGAGGTATTTTTGAAGTTTAATACTGGTCAGCTTGTTGTCAGATAGGTTTATCTCCTGTAGCTCCGAGAGAGATTGGAACCCGCCCTCCACGGGAAGAGGAATCACTACAGAATGTACGTGACATAGACAAATGTGTTATTGCTTTGACGTGACCAAATAATTGACTGAACATATCGCAGTGGTTGATGTTGTTTGATATGTCTAAAGACTTCAATTTTGTGAAGTTGAACAGGAGCAATGTGTGACTGGGGAAAGAAGGCAAAGCGTTACTGAAATTAAAGGTCACAACTGATGAGGGATTTATTGTATCTTGAGCTATATATTTTTTCATAATCTCCGAGAGGATATCGATTGGAAGAGGATCATTTGAAAGTCCACTTACATCCAGGTGTTTAATAGACGGAAGCTGCAATAACACAAATAAGACAAGCCGAGAATTGCCTCGCAGACCCCGATAGCTAGATATTTGTAGGCTTTGGAGACATTCAGGCCTTCCGAAAGACGGTGTATTCTGATACAGTTGAATCGCTTTATCGTACCATTGAATATGGCTGATAAAATTCTCTGAAATATCAATACGTCGAACACAAATAGTTCCGAGATAGATCGTTTCCTTTTTGCTCAGCTCAAACTGTGTGGAGAATGGTCCATAATTACTCCTGAAATTAATTTCTTCCATATGTAGATTCTGAAGCCCGTACAGAGACAGCAACGCAGGCCTTAGATCGAGATGATTTCGGGATAGATCTAATACGGAGAGATTTCTCAGAGGAACAAACGTCCCTGTCTCAACTGACAATATGTTACATTCCGTAAGTCTGAGTTCTTTGAGACCGGTATGCTCAAACTGCTTAAATGTATCGTTCCTAAGTTTAAAAAATTGACATTTGCCAGGTGGCGAGGCAGTAACAGTAACCGTTGAAATTGTCTCCAACCTTCTCAATGTAGCAAATCCATCGCCGAAAACAAAGTTCTCAGGGAAGTCCATGTAGAGTTTCTGTAGGTTTTTTAACATTGCAAAAGCTTTATCGATGTCGCGCCAACTCGTGTCTAATGTACTTGTTTTCTTGCCGTAGGTGATCCTGGTGATGTTGTACCCTTGCATACGGAATGTGGACAATTTCGTGAGTGGTCCAAACAGAGTGGGAGTAAACATTTGTGCATCAAGCTTGAACAAGTTATAGGACAAATTCAGGGACTCCAGTCTACCTAAACCCTCAAAAGCCATAGGTTCAAGGTACTCGATCTGATTTCTTGAAAGATCCAATATCAGTAATCGTGTGACACCAACGAATGTGAAATTCTCCACTGACTTAAAGAAATTAGAGCTGAGATCGATATTTCTGGTATCGTTGGGGAATGTGGAATTCGGTATTTCGGACAAATCCCGATGACTGCAGTTCGTAGCTCTTCGCTGTGGGTCAGCCTTGCATTTCCCCATCTGTATGTTTCCATTTTCTGCAAAGCACATAAAGAACAATCCTTCTTAACCTCACCAAATACAAAAGTCAGATTTATTCAGTGGTAAATCGTCGTCCATGAAGATTTTCCAAGTTCATTATAGAAATACATAATATTAGCAGCAAACTCCAAACAGGCAACACGAATTTTTATAAATAAATTCAGCGAAACTGCCTTTGTGTGCGGCAGATATAATATTGTTAAATAATCATGACGAAGTCCACTGGTTTGATTTCTGGCTAACTAGTTTCACCGTGTCTCGACGGTTTATCAAAGCTTTATTCGATCATATATATATATAGATATTTAGAGCAATATTCAGTTTAGCTTAAAACTACATTTTGTGTAGCTTTATTTCTTTGACCCCAGCTTCTGGTCACGTGACAGGAAGTTGCAGCGCCGGGGTTAAATGTCACTTCCGGTCACGTGACCGGAACCGGAAGTGACGTCACAGAGGTCACATGCAAATTTTTTGAGGTCAATATGCGCCCAGATACTCTTATTCCGATCACGTCTATGTGCGCTCACACACGCTTTATCTAGCCAAATGCCCTTCCAATGCAAGGGTTAATACCTTACCGTATTAATAATGTTCCGCGGGGTCAAAGATCACTTCCGGTCACCTTTACAATAATTAACATCAGACCCAACACAATGGGCTAATGGCAATAAAAGAACAACACCAGCCGATGAGATGATTTTTTCAATTATTTTTTCATAACAATAACACGGAATATTTGTACAACAGTAAATTCGACAATAACACAACGTATATACAACAGTTATTTTCCCTTATTATAACATCAGAAGTCCAGTGGAATATCGGCAGTGTAAGTCCATATTTATCACTCTAAATGTCCAGAGTGAGTGAGTGAATAAAATTTAACGTCGCTTTCAACAATATTCCAGCTATATCACAACGAACTAAATGTCCAGATACGTTGTACGTTGTACATCTGGGAGAACTTTGCGCTTGGGGTAGAAAAAGGTGAAGGCATCCCTCTGTTGGGTGTAGGAGCGCATCTGGTTCTGGAAGACTCGGAAACCTTTGTTGATCCCGCTGGCAGTGGTCCTGTTCTGGAGTACATTGAGGTACAGGGCTTTGGTGATGTTATTTATCTCGACGACTGACCCCTTTACAGCTGAATTTGTTGTTGTCTCCACTCTCGCAATAGTACTTTTTTGAACACAGAGCGATCATGACTTCACCCTTCCACTCGAGTTTGAAGAGGCCAGGGGTTCTTTTATCATAGTCGTAATGGTCTTTTCTCGGTAGCCAGTCATCTCTTTCCGCTTCATACTGGGCTCGTAGTTCCGGTTTCACGAGTGATTCCCAGTCCGGGTTGAAGACGGCCATGTACGCGGAATCCGTATCCATTTCTAGAAGTTGCCAGTCTGATTGGTTGAAATACACCCATGAAGTCATACATTAATTCCACCCTCCGCAGTTTGGCTAGCTGGAACAATATGTTGCGGCAGGTTGTACGTGATAGTTTTTTTGGCTGATGTGACTTCGTAGATGCTGTCGCAGTAGTAGTTTAAGCGTAAATCGAGCCTCATTGACCTTTGACCTCGGCCAAATCGCGGAGCATGCGGAGCTCTCGTCCAATCAGAAGCCGTCAAAGGTCAAATCCGTCACAGAGCTCTCGTCCAATCAGAAGCCGTCTAATCTCCGGCAATCTCAGGTAATGGCCGGTCATCTCCGGCAATGTCCGGCCCTCTCCGGGACAATAGATAGCCTTTATCTGCCCTTCCGAAGCATCAATGGCCTGTACAGGGTCCCCGACAATATCCCCATCTATTTGCCCATGTTAAATGGCAAGTGAGGAACCCTCAGTTTCACCATACAATGAAAGGGTCCCAGTGGGAATTGAACCCGGGTCGTTTTATCAAGAGGCAGACACGATATCCATTAGGATACGAGTCATATGATACAAACCAAGGTTGAAAATAGCATATATATGTCTACTACCAATGTTAATGTATATGGGGAATACCTAAATAGACGTTTTGTGACCTAGGTGGGTCCCTAGTGGACCGATTGGGTCGAGTGAGGTATCAAAGTGAAGCATTCGTGAAGGGGCATCTGATGGGCTGGGTGTGGGTTTGAAATATTGGCATTCTGCGCATGCGCGGTGGCCAAAGGGTATGAAAATAGACGTTTTGGAGCTAGGGGAGCCACTAATGGTCCAATGGGGTCGAGTGAGGTATCAAAGTGAAGCATTCGTGAAGGGGCATCTGATGGGCTGGGTGTGGGTTTGAAATATCGGCATTCTGCGCATGCGCGGTGGCCAAAGGGTATGAAAATAGACGTTTTGGAGCTAGGGGAGCCACTAATGGTCCAATGGGGTCGAGTGAGGTATCAAAGTGAAGCATTCGTGAAGGGGCATCTGATGGGCTGGGTGTGGGGTTGACATATCGGCATTCTGCGCATGCGCGGTGGCCAAAGGATATGAAAATAGCCGTTTTGGAGCTAGGGGAGCCCCTAATGGTCCAATGGGGTCGAGTGAGGTATCAAAGTGAAGCATTCGTGAAGGGGCATCTGATGGGCTGGGTGTGGGGTTGAAATATCGGCATTCTGCGCATGCGCGGTGGCCAAAGGGTATGAAAATAGACGTTTTGGAGCTGGGGGAGCCACTAATGGTCCAATGGGGTCATATGAGGTATCAATGTGAAGCATTCGTGAAGGGGCATTTGACTGGACTAGCGGCTCGGGCGTTGTCACCATTCTGCGCATGCGCAGACAGGGAATTGTGGGAAAAGGGTATGGAAATAGACGTTTTGGGATCTAGGGGAGCCTCTAATGGGCCGATGGAGTTGTATGAGGTATCAATGTGAAGCCTATGTGAAGGGGCATCTGACTGGACTAGTGGCTCGAGCGTTGTCACCATTCTACGCATGCGCAGACAGGGAATTGTGGGAAAAGGGTATGGAAATAGACGTTTTGGGATCTAGGGGAGCCCCTAATGGGCCGATCGAGTTGTATGAGGTATCAATGTGAAGCCTATGTGAAGGGGCATCCAGTCATGGGTGGGTGCATGTAAAATTTTTCCTGAAAAAAAAACGGAACACGGACTTTATCGAAAAATCCTGAAAAATGCCTATATGGGGTATGGGGGGTATATAGGTCGCCGGGCTTAACGGGGCTTGCCTATCAATAGAGTTATCTCCCCCTAGTTCCAGGGTGGGTGTATGTAAAATTTTTCCTGTTAAAATACCGAACACGGACTTGATCCTAAATTACGGGGTATAGGACCATCCTGGGAAACCTACTTCTCGACGTTTGCGGTATAGGTTGTGGGGTCTCGTTTTCTTAGTCTCGTCAATACCAACATGATAGGAAGTGTCGCGGAGCGAATCGTTGAAATTTTTGGAAAAAGTTCAGGGAGACCCATATAGTCCCATACTAGGGGTATAGGACCAATGTTTGTCCCACTGGGAAACCTACTTCCAGACATTTGCGGTATGGTTGTTTGGATTTGTTTTCTTAGTCTCGTCAAGATAAACATGATAGGAAGTGCCCCGGCACGAAACGGTGAATTTTTTTTAAAAAGTTCAGGGAGACCCATATAGTCCCATACTAGGGGTATAGGACCAATGTTTGTCCCCTGAGAAACCTACTTCTATACATTTGCTGTAGGGTTGTTTGGATTTGTTTTCTTAGTCTCGTCAAGACAAACATGATAGGAAGTCTCCCGGCACGAAACGGTGAAATTTTTGAAAAAAGTCACCGACACCCATATAGACCCATATAGTCCCATACTGGGGGTATAGGACCAATGTTTGTCCCACTGGGAAACCTACTTCTATACATTCGCGGTATGGTTGTTTGGATTTGTTTTCTTAGTCTCGTCAAGACAAACATGATAGGAAGTGTCCCGGCACGAAACGGTGAAATTTTTGAAAAAAGTCACCGAGACTCATATAGACCCATATAGTCCCATACTGGGGGTATAGGACCAAGTTCAAGTTCAAGTTCAAGTAAATTTTATTTAAAGACGAGGGAGTGTTTAACATAAAAACATTAGCTCTGGAGAGCTATTGGTCGTCTATAAAACATATTAACAATAACAGAAACAAGACATGGACATATATGTACACAAACGACAATAGACGAAGCAGAACAAAATTGCAGCACATTCATGCGATTAGATAAAACTGGTATACTTTGTTAAGACATAACGTTCCAACACACTACATAAAAGTAGTATATATTGAGGATTAAATAATATTGATAAGAATATATCACATAACTTAAAAGATATGAGTGATACATATAAGAACTAGCATGCAAACATATTTATCTATAATATACGATAAAAGCATAAAGCATTCGGACAAGTACATATACAAACGAGTAATTTTACATCACATTGTGTTTACGAATGGACAAGATGACTATCTGCACATAGTAGGTTAGTGGCAGGAACAAGCGATGCATGAGCATGTTTTCCCATTCCATGACTGTATAAGCCTGGTAAATTGATTCAAGCTGGTAGCAGCTCTCATGCTATTAGGGAGCTCGTTCCATAGTTTGGCTGCAGCGTAACTAAAACTGCGGATACCATACCTTGTCGTCTTGACTCTTGGAATATCCAAGATATTTACATATCTGAAAGAGTATGCCGACTCTTTCAGAGCAACAAGATCCTGAAGATATAAGGGGCTATTTCTATGCAATAATTTGAAAACCTCCAGCGCCATTAACCGTATACGGCGGATTCTTAATGATGGTAGGTTAGACAGTTCTAGGAGCTCATCATAACATTTTTCGTTATCTTCAAAGATAAAACGGATAGCACGCTCCTGAATCTTCTCTAATTTTTTAGTACATGCCTCATTGCAAAAGTGCCAAGTGAGAGGACAGTAATTAAAATTTGATAGGATAAAAGAATGATATATTGCAAGTTTCCCCGATTTCGATAGGTGATTCCCTATTCGTTTTAGAACATTTAGCTGTCTGGAGGCTTTCTTACACAAATCTGAGATATGGGTGTTGAAGTTTAACTGGAAGTCTAAGGACACACCCAGTAGTTTGACTTCCTCAGTGCAGACAACTTCAGAGTCTCCCAAGTTAAATGTTATATCTTTGTCATGTGTCTTTTTGCCGATGGCAAACGCCTGGAACTTATCTGGGTTGGCTTTCATTTTGTTATCGGAGAACCACTTGATAAGTATATGACTATCCTCTTCGAGGATTTTAATCAACATTTCTAGGTTTACATGTGCATACGAGAGAGTATTATCATCGGCGTAGTTGTACAAGTCACTGCGTTCAACAAAAAAGAATATATCATTCAAGAAGATGTTGAACAGTACAGGTCCTAGGATTGATCCTTGTGGGACACCTTTAGAAATGGATTTCCATGAGCTGACGAAGGAATTAAGTCGAACACATTGTTTTCTATTTCCTAAGTAGTTACTTATCAATGAAACAGAGTTTTGTGTTAATCCATAGGCTTTAAGTTTAAGTAGGAGTAAATCATGAGGCAAACAGTCAAAGGCTTTTGAAAGGTCCATAAGGATCGCTGCGGCATATCTATTGTTATCCAAAGCCTTCTTCCAGTCCTCAATTATTTTAAGGAGCACAGTTTGGCATCCATAGCCACGTCTAAATGCAGATAAATGCGGTTGGAAATGGTTAGTCTCAAAGTACGTCACCAGTTGCGAGTTTATAGCCCTTATAAATATTTTGGAAACAACAGGAAGTACACTAACCAGGCGATAATTTTCCTTTTCCAATTTACTATTTTTCTTGTGGATGGGGACAACTTCAGCTAGCTTCAACTGATCCGGGAAATTTCCTGTGTGTATGGATCGGTTAGTCAGCTCAGCGATGGGGTGAGAGATCTCATCCTTAGCAAATTTGAGTATCTTAGCAGAAAGCCCATCATGTCCAGTAGACTTCTTTACCCCTATCTTATCTATCTCTTTTTTAACAAAAATTTCCGATACCGATTCGAACTCCAGTGAGCAATTTGATGGAGCAGATGAGTTTATTTTTTTAATACTGGGATGGGTTTCATGACTGGGGTCGAAATTCGTGCCGATGTCCTTGGCAACGTTAACAAAATAATCGTTCATAATCTCACCAACTTCTTCTTGTTTATTAATTATATTATCGTTCTCTTTCAGGATAATAGTATCACTGCCTATAACCCCTTTATTGACCAATGTTTGTCCCACTGGGAAACCTACTTCTATACATTCGCGGTATGGTTGTTTGGATTTGTTTTCTTAGTCTCGTCAAGACAAACATGATAGGAAGTGTCCCGGCACGTAACGGTGAAATTTTTGAAAAAAGTTCGAGGTCTGTCTATAGACCCATATAGACCCATATGCTGGGATATAAGCCCAATGTATGTATAAATCCATACGGGGTGGACATGTTGGAGTCTAGGTGAGTCCCTGGTGGTCCAATGGTGTCGTATGAGGTCTTATTATGAAGCTCTCATGCAGGAGCACTCGACTACACTAATGGTTCGTACGTTGTCAATACTCTGCGCATGCGCAGCCTGGCCGTAGTAGAGAAAGCCGGCATTTTTGGGGGTGTGTGTGGGTGTGTTTGGGTTAGAAATGGGCTATTCACGGTTCGAATGGGTCGTGTGAGGTATCCATGTGAAGTCTATGTAATGGAGCCTCTGATGGCGTGGATGTGGGGTTGAAATAGGGTCATTCTGCGCATGCGCAGTAGAGAAAGGATATGGACATAGCCGTTTTGGGCCTAGAGGGGCCACTATTGGGTCGAGTGAGGTATCATTGTAAAGCATACGCGAGGGAGCATCCGACGGTATGGCTGAAACGTAAAACTGGCGTCATTCTGCGCATGCGCAGTAGACAAAGTGTATGGACATAGACGTTTTGGGGTGTAGGTGTGCCCCTGATGGTCTGATTCGGTCGAGTGAGGTATCATCTTGGAGCCCTCGGGGTGTAGACCACGATTTGAGGGATGTCCACGGCATCTGTGACGTCATTGGTGACGTCATCAGTAGGAGTAGTAGCCAAAGTGGGTATTCTGGGAGTGTGAAAGGTGGTGTTTGAGGTCGAGATGACCCAAAATTCACCAGAATGGGTCGTGTGAGGTGTCATGTTGAAGTATTCGCTGGGGGGCATCCGACTGGGTGAGTGTGCGTCGTGGAAGTACCACCCATCTGCGCATGTGCAGTAGAAAAGGGGCATTGGAATGGATGTTGAGATGTTGACATGGACTACCATTGTCCGAGTGAGTCGTGTGAGGTATACTAGTCAAGCACTGGTGGACTAGCCAGACCAAATGCCCCTGCGCAGTCGGGGATTAGTAGAGAAAGAGGAGTTTCGGAAGTGCAGAAGAGCTTTTGCGGGCCCTTTTCCATCCGGCTACCTGATAGAGTTACCTGTGTGTGCGTGTGAATGCGCGCGTGCGTGTGTTTGTGTGTGTGTATGGGTGTGCGCGCGCGTTTGTGGTGGTATGTGTGGTTGGGTGTGTGTGTGTTCTTACACAGTTTGCCGTAGGAGGGGAACCTTCTGTCATCGCGACAATATGCTCAGACACATTCAATGTAAACACAACCAAGAGACATCAACAGCAAGCATATAGTGTAATATACATTTTATTCTCCCTGCCATCACAATACACCCAGGCTGAGGGAGTCGCCCTGGGTATGTTCACAGCAAAACAAATCGAAATATCAAACACCATGTTTTATTATTTAACGCACCGTCACATTAGGTACATGTGTTTACTGAGCTCAAGTCAACGATCAGCATGTAGACCTATAGAGTATATACGGCATGTTATGCTATTCATCAGTGCATGGGTGACGACATTGAGCCGATGGACTGGTCGATCCGTTTAGCCACGAAGGACGTAACATTGGTCACCCTCTCCACTGTCCATTTGGTGTTGGGGCGTTGATGTTGCACCCATTCCAAGGGATCCACGTTCTCTAGTTGGGTCAAGAACGTCTCCAGTGACGCATGATTGGTAATAGTGAATCGCTGGTCGAACAATTGGTTGTTGCCACTGGAATAGGAATACCGGAGTTGACCCGTCATCTTATGGCCTAAGATGTACCCAAAAGCGAGATTTAACTTGAAGGCCGTAGTTTGGTCATTGAAGGTGGCTTCCAGGTAGTTGCGCAGATGGGGGAGGTCGGTCAGTCGGAAATTGTACAAGTCCAATATAGGGCGATGACGGTGGAAACAGTGCCGAATCATGGACCAATGGCGCCGATAGATGTCACTTACTTCACTGGTATCCGGTAAGAGATCGCTAGGAACATTTATGGACTCGTCCAGAAAATGTTCGATGTTGTCAGGTGTATGACTCGGAACCGTAACGCTAAGGTCCGGCTGGATATCCAGGCCCTCCTGGACTGTGGGTATGCGCGGGCTCTCCGTGATCACCTCACCAGTGGCATTCGTCTCCCTGAGCTCGTCTTCACTGGGACTGACCCTCCTGGGTGCATCTTCAGTGGGAAGTTGTCGCCGTGGTGACGGGGAATGAATCAAACGTTGATGATGGCTTAACTGACTGGGTCGTTTGAAGAGTTGACCACAATCGTTACATTGTTCCGTCGCGCCCTCGTGGAGTGCTCTCTCATGGCGCCGTAAAATATCCCCCCGATTAAATGACCGTGAGCACGTTTTACAAGTATACTTCAAGGCATTGTGCGCGGAGGCCTCGTGGCGTCGTAAATTGTTTAGACGAGCAAATGACTTCAGGCATGTCGTGCAAGTGAACATGTCGACTGCGGATCAGCGAATGATGAAAACTGTCACATACTCCCACTTTTATAAGCCCGCACCCCACCAGAACTCGCCTACGTTGTTCTCTCCACCAGTCAGCGCATCGCCGTCCTGTACAGCCTATGCTCGAGTGCACACTTGAGTGAGTGAGTGAGTGAGTGTGAGTGAGTGAGTGAGTGAATCGCCGTAAATTATGGTGGGTCCACTTGAATGATGTTGTCAAACTCGGCGTAGCAGATCACATTGACAGTGGTCGCCAGGGCTCGTGCAAAGTGGATTTCCAACCGTAAATTGCCTTGCTTGGCCAGGGCCAGCTGATGATCGTTCTTTAAGGTAGGGGTCAGATCGAAACAGAACAACGTGTATTTGTTCACGTAGTCCTCCCGACTGATGAAATTCCCTTCGTCCTGGTTGATTTGACCGGTGGCTGTAAACAGGCTCTGATAGGCTGGAATGAAATTCCTGCGCCCAAAGTTCGGTGTTAAGGCCGTGGCTGGGACCTGTTGTCCATCCACATGCAGGGCCACAAAATTGATGCCGAAATGTTTAAAGTCAAACGGATTCTCTGGGTAGGCTCCGCTGAAACTGGTATTTTCCACACAGGCCAGGATCAATCGCTTGGGTGGTTTCCCCAGGAACAGGTTTTCTTTGTTGGCGCCCATATTTCCAGCAGGCACAGAGAACACTTTGGTTTGTACACGTCGGATAGGGTACTGGGCTGGTTTTGTTTCCAAGGCTTTCATGTGTCCCAATTGAACGGCTGGATTCGGTTTCACTTTTCGGACATACAGGACTGCCTCTTGGATGACAATCTTATAGTCAGCTGCATGCCCCTCTACGTTAGTGGCGAAGGTCGGAGGCGCCCGTATCAGTCGGATTTTGATGGGGATCTTGTTCAAGAGGTACCGGTCTTGCATGAACATGTCTGCGTGCAGTCGACCCATGAGATCCACCGAGGCATCGTTCGCAGTGAAAGCCTTCCGTTTGTTATATCCCACATTGTCCACCGTGTCCATGTGCTCGGGTGTGTCCTGGTAGAATAAAGCTGGTGTCAGCTGAGATTTTTTAGCCTCTCGGCCATACGACAACAGTGTCTCGATGTAGGCTCGATAGGGGTACGTGTTGGTCGAGTCACTGATGAGTTTGTCGCTGAGAAAAATATCCACCTGTTGAAACATCGAGTGCAGCCAGAGATTTGTCGGGCCCACCGTTGCAGCTTGGATGATTCTGGTGCCTTCCCCATTGACCACCTTGGCTTTCACATACAGGTATGTATGGGCTAAATCCACATAGGCCGTATCCGCATTACTGATGGTGAACTCGATGGGCCCGGTTTCGTTGATGCTGGAGAGTGGGAGATGCTCCACCCATAATCCTTGTTCGACACTGGTCTGTGTGGGCGGCACGGTCCACAAATCAAATTCACTGTTGGTGGAGGGCCAGGACTCGGCGTGGATCAAGGACATGTTTTAAGAATAGATATCCTGGGTCTTCGATGTGCGTCGTCGCTGGGTCGGTCGTCGACTGGTGCGTGGTCTCGGTGGGGCAGCTCTTTTATTCCCTACGGTGCGTTGTGCTTTGGCCACCAAGACGCCTCCCGCTTCTTTGGCCCGCCGTTTCAAGGGTTCTTTGGGTGCCGTACCCCCCAAGACATCACCGGCCACTTGCAGTCCACTGCGTACCGCTTGTTTGCCGATTGCTTTCACCCCACGCGTCACCAAGGGCAGGAACGTTTTGACGATGCTCCCGAGTATGTTCCCCAGTCCATGTTCTCGTTGCATGCGTGCACCGCTAAAGAAGGGAAAGCCACCCCCGGCCTATTGGGCATAATAGTCGATATAGCTGCGTGCATCGCACTCGTAAGGTACTTTCATTATGCAAAGTAAGGAGCACGTGCTTGTCGAAAATGAAGTGTCAGCGCCACTTTTCCTCGTTCGAATGCCACCGGTCGTCCCGTGTCCTCTCTTATATCCACCGTGATCGTGTCGATGTCGGTTTGTCGTACGGGCAAGTAGAGCATGTGGGTGAAACTGTGGGTCACTTGATCTGCATACCTCTTTTTAATGGGGACCACCCGTAACAGAGGTGTGTTGATATCGCCCACGATGTGGTTGTCGACTTCGTCCGAGTAGACGTAGAGTCCGTACATACCCGACTTCATGTCCATCGGGGTCTGGCCATGGTCCTCGGATGGACCCGTGTAGGTCGCGTGAGCGATACCCAGCATTTGCTGTAGGATAGGACTCAGTACGACACTCACGTTGGCGGTGAGAAGGATCTGTGCCTTGTCGTTGTGTGCGTTGTAATCGAAGTCCACGTGATTCTTGAAGGGAAAGGATTTGATGGGTTTTGAAGTATTCGTCACCTCCCGTAGAGCCTTATAATGCAACAGTCTTGACAGCCCACCCATGAACTCTTTGGGGGTATCGTATTGGCCTTTGGGCAGGGTGAGTCGGGTGTTTTTGCCTTCGTAGGTCACCTCGTACCACACTTCATTGGCTCGCACGTTGTACCACGAGTAAGGGTATTGGATATCCACGAGGCCACATTCCCATCGTCCAGGTAAATGCAACGGTTGCGGTAACTGGGTGGCGTACTTGGCCACGGTGTTGTCAGGAAACACATCCAGCGAACTGTTACTGGGTAGGGTGAGGTAAAACATGGCGACTGAGCTGTCCTGCTGCTGCTGTTGGTTTTAATAGGTGTTCAGGCCTTGGGCGGTTGTGTCCGGCGTCGTGTTCGTCGCGTTGACTTGCTACGTGTCACGGCTCTGGAGATGTGGGGTGTCCTGATCGAGGGTGGTTTTTTAAAGGTCTGAAAAGAAGGTGCCCGTTGTGGTGGTGGAGTTTTGGGGGGTGACTCCGGTTCCCAGTCGGATTCCCAAGAAGGTTGTGGGCCACTCGGCGATTGCTGGGTTCGCTGCATAAAGGCCCAGCGGTGGGGGGTTCCCCACCAATTCCTGTGGTACATGCATGTCTTTCAAGCCTTACGCGAAGGCCTCCCATCCTCGAGGATCCGTGTGCGACCTGCGCTTACGCATCAGGTCATTCAATAAATCCGTCATGTGGGTCCCCGGGACCACCTGATTCCGTACCAGGAGTTCGCCTTTATCATTCCAAGTCATGTTAGGATTCTGTTTCATCCGTTGTAATACCAGGCCAGCTTGTTTCTTGAACGATGCAGGTACACTCTTCAGCACTTCGTCTTCCACCCACTGTGGGGCTGTGGGTGGTACCCCTGGTAATGGCGGCTGTTGGAGCGGTGTTGATGTTGGCGGTGTGTCACGTGGTGGTGGTGGTGGGGTAGAGAGGGTTTTGTATTGGTCCATGAACGTCATGTACCGTTGAAGCGTCTCATTGTACCGTTGTACTTTCTCACTGTCGCTTAACCTCGGTCTCTGTAAGATCTGTTGCATCTCTCCATCGAGGGTGTTTATGGTCTTCACCGTAGGTGGGACAGGGTAGGGCGATTAGAGGTTTTGAAGGAATCGTGGTTCGACGAGGACCATTTTTTTCGTGTGGTTCATTGTCGGCCGAAGAGTCCACCCAATACTGGACCCAACACGGAAGCGGCCAACGGTGCTAAGATGGCCCCGAGAAAGCCGCCTTTCCGTAACACCTTTTTCTTTTGTGTTTGAGGGACCCACTTCTGGGCTAAGCTTCGGAGGCATGTCTTATGCGTGGCCAACTTGGTCTTCTGAGCCGGAGTCAGTGGTACGTTGCCTTTTAACAGGTTGTACCCGATCTCGCACAGACAGCGTACAAGGTCAGGGTCCGCACCGCGTACAATGGTTCGAACCAACTCGGGTGAGGCCGTCTTCAATACACGGAGCGTGGGAGCGTGCTTCCGTACTCGCGCAGACATCATGTACAACTATTGCTAGAACCCACAACTCTGCTCTTTTTATCTACTTCAGAGAACAGAGACAAAGTCAACCCTGCTGTGGTATTCATTCTTTTCATTATCCCCATCATCAAACACACAGACCCCGGCTGGGTGAGCCACTGTGGGTATGTTTACATTATTTTTGCATGTACACGTGGTGGGCCTCTCCGGGAAAGATGCCGGTCCGTAGTCGAAGATGTTCGGGGGTGGCTTGCTTGAGGTCGAAGAGCATATACCCGTGCTGAGGGGTTGTGGCATCTTTGAAGGCTTCCAGTGCAAACGGTGTGCGGCCGGTATACATCTGTCTCGCCAGGTGCAGCAGTTGAGTGGTATCTCTCGGGTTTTTGAAGACCACCAGGTAGTGGGCATTTAATCTGATGTTCCGATGTTCTTTGTTTTTACTGAACAGATTCTGCACAATGTAGATGATGCTGAGCCGTCGATGGTGGCTGCCTTTGGTAAAGAGTTGGGTGACCCGCGCATCCGTCTCCGCCATGACATCATCCAGAACCACCAACGTGTCGGGTTCCAAATCGGCCAGGTTGGGTAGGCCTTCCACGAACGTGATGTGGGGCATTGCTGCATACGCTCCGTGCCATTCTCCGTAACACCACACGACTCGGGCAATGGGTGGGGTGATCATGCTGTCGGCGTGTTGAAGGAGCTTCCTGACGAAGTGCGTTTTGCCGGAACCCGTCGGTCCTGCGATGACGCAAGTGAAGGGATGCTGCCACCGAGGGTCCATGGTTCGAGATGTATGCGCTGTCGTGGTAACCCGCTCTTGTAAATTTCGTACGAGTGAACTGGAGTGGTGGGTACAACATCGGTCGTCGTTGTCTGTTCACTGTGCTGACGTGCTGACATAGGCTACGTCGTAAAACACACCTCCGTACAACACACTCAGCAGGGTTAGCAATATCACCACAAAGCCCACTTGCGCTTTGCGCGTTTTGGGAAACGCTGTGTTCAGAGGCAGCTGCTGTTTGTCCATAGCACTGTGGTCGGACGTGGAATGAAGGATGACGGCAGTGGTGTCTGGCTTTATAGTCGTTTCACCTGGTTGGCAGCGACCCAGGAATTGAAGGAACTGGGCCAACAGTTTGCCACGTCGACGTTCCGTTTTCAAAATCTGCTCCACCGTGCAGTAGTCTTGCAGTGTTTTTACGACAGGCTGTAATTCCGTCTCGTAAAACGTCCCTAGCAACGGTTCCCCTTGAAGATCTTCCAGTTCATAGACTCGCTGCTGTCGGGGTAGGCGCCGTTTAATCAGGAAGTGCTCATCGCTCCAGTTGGGCAAGTAACTTTTCTCAAATTGACATTTGACTTTACTAATCCGTACAGGGTCCTGCGATGGCCTGGGGTACAAGACACGCGCTTGATGATTGTTTAGCACCGAATTCTACATGTAATAATTTCAAAATTTCTAAGTGTGGACATCGTGGATGTCTCACGTGTCCACTCCTTAATACGTCAGCTTCATTTAGTTCCGCGTTAACTGGTAACTCATATTCTATCAACTCGTATGTTGATATTAGTTGTTCTACTACATACTGTATTTATTTAGTTTCCTGTAGGAAGTGTGGTCAACAGTATGTTGGCAAGACCACCCAAAGAATCCATCTTAGGATGAACGGTCACAGAAAATCCGCTAGGAAAAAGCAATTGCTTATAGGTAGACATTCTTCTGGACCCGACCATGGCTGGGATAACTTTAGTATTCAGATCATAGACGTCGTCTATCCATCTACTAAGGATTCCCCCTTTGGATTTGAGAGAAAAATCCGACAGCGGGAATTATTCTGGATGCTAGAACTTGGGTCAGTGTTTCCGTTTGGTTTAAATGATAATGTCAGTGGGTTCGGCAATGCTACAAACCGCCGTTCAAATATATCCAACATTACCCAACTATTTAAACCCTATCAACGGAGACAACGCAGCCATGGTTGGCGAAAGTTTAATAGTTCGATGATTCACGATCATATCACTTTAAATTACTTAGTGGGTTTAACTAACGCACCCAATAGTATACATAGCTTACGTACAGTTCTGTATGCGTTACCTCTCAGAGCTTTAAATCAAATAGCCAGAGATATACAACAATCTGCGTCTTCAGGAAATATATACCATCAAAAATCAGTAAAGTATGTCAAGATATAGCGTATTTTCGGTTATATCGTCCAGTGAACATAATCGAAACATCTCAAGATCGGCTTTTCTTGAAACTCAACTACTTAGATAAAGGACTGGACATCATTAATTTACCTCGAATCCTGAATGATCCAGAGGTACGCAACGCTGTACCAAACTATTTCAAGTTCGCAGAACCTCCTTGCATTTCATATAATTATACTAAATCTATAGCCACCAAAATATTCAATTACTCCAATGCTGTCAAGGAGTTTGACTGGAACTTATATACGTCAGGAGGCTATAGTTGCGATTGTGAATTGTCCAACTTTATCTATACACCATGCAAACATATTGTGACTGGTGACCTTGATGTGGTGAGTGACAAGGATCTGAAATTACTCCTGATGAAAGGACCTAAATATAGAGAGCCAAGAAGAATAAATCTGAAGGCCGACCAGAAGATAGTCCTGTCTGCATTAGAACAGTACGTTATTGATTGGTCTAAGCGAGAAAAAGTGGAACCTACAGTACTCGCTGATTGGCTGGACCTCACCAAGAGCAAGGTCGTTGAAACAATCCGCCATATTGACAGAAGTACTCTTCCCCAAGCAAAACAAGTACTGAGAAACCTCAATTCGCAAGAAGTTCTAGCAAATCTCCAGAGTAAATTCGTCATAGTCCCAGCAGACAAAGCTCCGAATAATATAATATTCATATGTAAATATTACTATTACCAGGTGCTGGTTAAAGAATTGAGTGTAGACATATCTTCATCAAATACGTCTACTTACTCCCAAACTGCATTTACTCTGGAAGATTTATTTAACAATCACAAAAAGTTTCTCAGGGAAAGAGGTATTTGTCTTCCAACCAATCATAACGACATACCAAAAATATACTGGACTCCCAAAATGCATAAATCACCATACAAAAGCTAGATTCATAGCTGGTTCTAGAAGCTGCACCACCAAGCTTCTTTCAACCCTATTGACGAGGGCCCTTCAGGAGGTAAAAGCATTTTGGGAAAGGTATTGCGCCACTATTTCTAAGAACTCTGGCGTGGAATGTATGTGGATATTGAAAAACTCAAAATGTCTTACGGAAGAGCTTGATGCTAAAGGTCACATACCGTATAGATATGTATCCACATGCGATTTCTCGACTCTCTATACCACAATCCCTCATCAGGACCTTATTGACCGTCTAAGTTCATTAATAGTGTCTGTGTTCAAGAAAACTGATCGTAGATATATTAATGTCAGAAGCCATAAAGCATTCTTTAGCTCTACTACATACAAGAGATATCATTCATGGGATGTTTCTTTGTTTATAGAGTTGCTTGAATTTCTCTTTAAAAATATCTATGTGAAATTTGGCAACACAATATATCAGCAGCATATAGGTATTCCAATGGGTACTAATTGTGCACCCCTGTTGGCTGACCTGTATCTGTTTTCTTATGAATATGACTATATGCAGGCGCTTTCAAAAACCGATCCATTCAAAGCCCGTTCCTTCTCATTCACCAAACGCTATATAGACGATCTTCTCGCTGTGGATAATCGCTATATAAATGACGCAGTGAAGGATATATATCCACCTTCACTGGATTTGAAGGAAACTACAGATAGCCCTACAGGCACAACGTATTTAGATCTCTATATCTATAAAAATGAAGCGGGCATTCTCTCTCGTCGACTTTATGACAAAAGAGATGATTACAATTTCGACATCGTAAACTATCCCTTTCTGGATAGTAATATTCCAATGGGACCTGCATATGGCGTATACATATCTCACTTAGTAGCATTTGCTAGATCCTGTGTTAAATGTGATGATTTTAACCAACGTCACAAAACATTGTTGCAGAAACTTATAAAACAGGGCTATTCCACCAAGCGCCTCCACTCAAAGTTTCTCAAATTTGGCGATACATATCGCATGCTGATAGCAAAATACGAACGTAGCGTGCAAGATCTATGGCGCTACGTTTCGTAACTTGTGTCTAATTCCGCTTAACCCGGGGCTAGGGGCCGTATGAACCCATGTACTTCAAGATCCTCATGGTACTCATATGAACAGTCACAATCAAAGCGTGACTGAGATACATCATTCTTTAGATGACGACTTTACAACGAATATTATGGATTAAGAATACTGATCAGCGATACGGATTTGATATTTTTGGAACATCATGATGTCTTGCCGGCATCATTGAAAACTGTTGACCGCTTCTCTCTTGCAGGAAACAAGCCTATGTTTATGTATACTATGATTGTCTTTTTGAATTTGGTGCTAATACTGTTATATGGAAAATGGAATAGGTCTTTGGATTATGGACGCGGATATTCTCTAATGGACGACGGCTGGATTATGAATGACGGACTAGACGCTTGTAATTCATTGCGTTGGGTCACGGTAATGGGGGCTCTCTCTATACTCCGATGATACGCTCGATTGTAACCCCTCACCAGTTTCGGGAGAACATCGATGTACCGCCTTGTATTCTTATAGGTGAAATATTTATACATGCGGCCTTTGAATGTCCTGTTGAACCTTTCCACCACGGAAGCCTTGGTCTCGTTGTACGTATGGAAGAAAACACCTTCTGGGCTTTCAGAAACTGTTGGAACGGTCTGTTGAGGAATTCCGTGCCTTCGTCGGTTTGCAAATACAAAGGTTTGCGCCCGGTCTTGAAGATGTCTTTGAACGCCGCTATGAGATTCGCCCCCGTTTTCGTCCGGATGGGTACCACCACGCATACTTGGATAGGATATCGATGCACGTCAAGATATACCGATTCCCATCGTTGTGTTTGGCAAAGGCGCTCATATCGACCAAATCCGCTTGCCACTAGGCATCTATTCCTCCCACGATGACCCGGTTCCGTAGAAAATGGCGACGGACAGATCGATGTAAGGTATAGGTGTCTTGTTTTCTTAACCAATCTCGGACTTGGGCACGTTGTATCCCCTGGGGTTTGGCCGGTCGATAGAGAGCCGACAATGCACTATAGGCCGCCGGACTGTCGGGACTGTAGTATAAGTTATCCAACACCTTCTCCCAGCGCTTCATCGTGACAAATGATGATGGACCCTGCCTTTATCGTTTACTTATAACGGGTATATCTTGGGCCGGAGTTTCTTTCTGATTTTCTTCGTTGGCTTCCACAGTGTCCATGGTAAATGACCAGTCCAACTCGTCTGATGACCGCTTGATAAGCACTTGATCCACATCTACCACGGCATCTTCCAATGCAGACCATAGATCAGGGTGAAGGGTAAAATGCACTGTACCCCCATCTAGCCGAGCCAATTGAGCAAAGAAAGGGCCGCGTCGGATGTACATCGTGACACAAGTGGATGAGGTCGCCGTCAGTTCACCAGACAACACACGTTTGAATTTGGTCCAGCCCTCTCGGGACAGACGAATGTGAGCCGGGCACGGTTGTGTAGGGTCCGCATCACAGATGTCTCCCACCTCCTCCATGATATCGACCTTATCTGCATACCCGTGCAGGAAAACCTCGGGGGTCAAGCTGAGATACGCCAGTATTATATGCTCCGTCATGGTCAGTACGTGAATGGTACCAGATTTGAGTGTCTCTCGTATTTATAGGGAGAACCCCGTGAGATCAAAGGATCAGGTGCTCATGTCACTGGGCTGACTGAGTCTAGCCGGGTAATCAATGGCAGTGTCGTCTGGTTCATGGCTAGACATTTGTTCATTGGGTTCTGCCGCTGCTTCTCTCAGGGCACGAGCCCACTCCAACTCGTCTGATGACCGCTCGTCCGGTGGAAACAGCTGGTCCACGATAGGCACCACTTTCATGAAGACTATCCACAGATCGGGGTCTAGGGTGAAGCTTCGCAGGGGGTCTAGGTAGCGGCCCAGGCGTGGGAAGAAGGCTCCACGGTATACGTAGATGGCATTGTCTATGTGGATGAGGTGTCCATCGAGCTCGCCGCTCAAGACCCGTTTAAATTTGGTCCAGCCGTCACGGTGTAGCGTAACCGTATTCGATACGGTCTCAGCGGGCGACCAGCAAACATCTCCACGGTCTTCCACGAGGGTGACTTTATCTTCATAGACGTATAGCCCCACCCAGGGTGTAAGGGGAAGGATGGCTCGTAGGACTGGTGACATGCTTGATCCAATGACGATCGTTGAATGTCGCACACTCTGTCTGACCCTCGTATTTATAGTCAGGTCCGACTGTCAATGCCACAGCGCCAGGGTCAATAGGGCACAGACTATTGTAAGGCCAACCAACCGTCGCTGGTTCAGCCGTGAGCGCTCGTGGTCCATAGCCCGAGCATCAAGGATGGCTGTCATAGTCCAGTAGTGGTGAGTGATGGCACACCTCTCCATCGAGTGCACTCTGTCAAGGACCGCTTCTGTGAACTCGTTCAGGATCTGGGGTCGCCCCTCGTTGTCGTCGCCATCTGCAAACATGGACCGGACCACTGCTCGGTAACCCGTGAGTGAATTCACCACGGTGGCATGCTGTAAAATGCGAGTCGCATAGGGCTGGATCTCCGTCATGGCTCTGCAACCGTAGAAATGAAGGTGTTGGATCCAGAGAGACGTGTTTTATAGACCATTACAAGCGTCTAGTCCGTCATTCATAATCCAGCCGTCGTCCATTAGAGAATATCTGCGTCCATAATCCAAAGACCTATTTCATATTCCATATAACAGTATTAGCACCAAATTCAAAAAGACAATCATAGTATATATAAACATAAGCTTGTTTCCTGCAAGAGAGAAGCGGTCAACAGTTTTCAATGATGCCGGCAAGACATCATGATGTTCCAAAAATATCAAATCCGTATCGCTGATCAGTATTCTTAATCCATAATATTCGTTGTAAAGTCGTCATCTAAAGAATGATGCATCTCAGTCACGCTTTGATTGTGCCTGTTCATATGAGTACCATGAGGATCTTCCAGTACATGGGTTCATACGGCCCCTAGCCCCGGGTTAAGCGGAATTAGACACAAGTTACGAAACGTAGCGCCATAGATCTTGCACGCTACGTTCGTATTTTGCTATCAGCATGCGATATGTATCGCCAAATTTGAGAAACTTTGAGTGGAGGCGCTTGGTGGAATAGCCCTGTTTTATAAGTTTCTGCAACAATGTTTTGTGACGTTGGTTAAAATCATCACATTTAACACAGGATCTAGCAAATGCTACTAAGCGAGATATGTATACGCCATATGCCGGTCCCACTAGAATATCATTATCCAAAGAGGGATAGTTTACGATGTCGAAATTGAAATCATCTCTTTTGTCATAAAGTCGACGAGAGAGAATGCCCGCTTCATTTTTATAGAGATAGACATCGAATAAGATGTGCCTGCAGGGCTATCTGTAGGTTCCTTCAAATCCAGTGAAGGTGGATATATATCCTTCACTGCGTCATTTATATAGCGATTATCCACAGCGAGAAGATCGTCTATATAGCGTTTGGTGAATGAGAAGGAACGGGCTTTGAATGGATCGGTTTTTGAAAGCGCCTGCATATAGTCATATTCATAAGAGAACAGATACAGGTCAGCCAACAGGGTGCACAATTAGTACCCATTGGAATACCTATATGCTGCTGATATATTGTGTTGCCAAATTTCACATAGATAGTTTTAATGAGAAATTCAAGCAACTCTATAAACAAAGAAACATCCCATGAATGATATCTCTTGTATGTAGTCGAGCTAAAGAATGCTTTATGGCTTCCGACATTAATATATCTACGATCAGTTTTCTTGAACACAGATACTATTAATGAACTTACACGGTGAATAAGGTCCTGATGAGGGATTGTAGTATAGAAAGTCGAGAAATCCCATGTGGACACATGTCGGTACGGTATGTGACCTTTAGCATCAAGTTCTTCCGTAAGACATTTTGAGTTTTTCAATATCCACATACATTCCACGGCAGAGTTCTTAGAAATAGTGGCGCAATACCTTTCCCAAAATGCTTTTACCTCCTGAAGGGCCCTCGTTAATAGGGTTGAAAGAAGCTTGGTGGTGCAGCTTCTAGAACCAGCTATGAATCTAGCTTTGTATGGTGATTTATGCATTTTGGGAGTCCAGTATATTTTTGGTATGTCGTTATGATTGGTTGAAAGACAAATACCTCTTTCCCTGAGAAACTTTTTGTGATTGCTAAATAAATCTTCCAGAGTAAATGCAGTTTGGGAGTAAGTAGACGTATTTGATGAAGATATGTCTACACTCAATTCTTTAACCAGCACCTGGTAATAGTAATATTTACATATGAATATTATATTATTCTGAGCTTTGTCTGCTGGGACTATGACGAATTTATTCTGGAGATTTGCTAGAACTTCTTGCGAGTTGAGGTTTCTCAGTGCTTGTTTTGCTTGGGGAAGAGTACTTCTGTCAATATGGCGGATTGTTTCAACGACCTTGCTCTTGGTGAGGTCCAGCCAATCAGCGATTACTGTAGGTTCAACTTTTTCTCGCTTAGACCAATCAATAACGTACTGTTCCAATGCAGACAGGACTATCTTCTGGTCGGCCTTCAGATTTATTCTTCTTGGCTCTCTATATTTAAGGTCCTTTCATCAGGAGTAATCTCAGATCCTTATCACTCACCACATCAAGGTCACCAGTCACAATATGTTTGCATGGTGTATAGATAAAGTTCGACAATTCACATTCACAACTATAGCCTCCTGACGTGTATAAGTTCCAGTCAAACTCCTTGACAGCATTGGAGTAATTGAATATTTTGGTGGCTATAGATTTAGCATAATTATATATAATGCAAGGAGGTTCTGTGAACTTGAAATAGTTTGGCACAGCGTTGCGTACCTCTGGATCATTCAGGATTCGAGGTGAATTAATGATGTCCAGCCCTTTATCTAAGTAGTTGAGTTTCAAGAAAAGCCGATCTTGAGATGTTTCGATTATGTTCACTGGACGATATAACCGAAAATACGCTATATCTTGACATACTGCAACCTTACTGCAATCTTGGCTCTGCAACCGTAGAAATGAAGGTGTAGGATCCAGAGAGACGTGTTTTATAGACCACGTGACACATGCGCGCCTAGACGTAGCTCTGCGGGTGTAGTCCGTGATGCGTACTATTCTGATGGCTTAGTCCAAAAAAGAGAGCAACAACAACAACACAGATTACAGATCAATCCTTTTATTATGCGTGAACATCATAGGAATGCATGTACTGACCTGTCTCTGGGGGTTTTCCACAATGGCGGTCAGCTTCCGCCATTATCCGCCATTTTCCCACAATGGCGGTCACCTTCCGCCATTAGCCACCATTAGCCGCCATTTTCCCACAATGGCGGTCACCTTCCGCCATTAGCCACCATTTCCTAACAATGGCGGTCAGACAAGTCTGGACATGTCCCCATTCACCCAAACCGGAAGTGACGTCATTTTTACATCCGGTTGAAATAGGCGTCGATTTAACCTCTCCCTACATTGATGCGCGCGCGCGCTGCGGCCGGAGAACCCGCGCGCGCGCGCGCACGCTGGGGGGCCGGGGCGGGGCCGGGCCAGGAAAGTTGGAGGTAGTGTTTGAACATTCACCCAAACCGGAAGTGACGTCACACACACACTTGCGCAGACCCACCAAACCACGTGAATGTTAGTCCAGGTGGATGCTCCCCAACCTAGGATTCACATGGATACCTCACTCGACACAATAGGCCCATGAGGGGCTCGCCAAATCACAAACACGGCTATTTTCATGCCCTTTGGTTACCGCGCATGCGCAGAATGACGATATTTCAACCCCACACCCACGCCATCAGAGGCTTCCTCACATAGGCTTCACATGGATACCTCACACGACCCATTCGAACCGTGAATAGCCCATCTCTAATCCAAACACACCCACACACACACCCCCAAAAATAAAATGCCTGCTTTCTATACTACGGCCAGGCTGCGCATGCGCAGAGTATTGACAACGTACGAACCATTAGTGTAGTCAAGTGCTCCTGCATGAGAGCTTCACATGGATACCTCATACGACACCATTGGACCACCAGGGACTCACCTAGGCTCCAACATGTCCACTCCGTATGGATTTATACATACATTGGGCTTATATCCGAGTATATGGGTCTATATGAGCCTACCCAGGCCTCGGTGACTTTTTTCAAAAATTTCACCGTTTCGTGCCGTGACACTTCCTATCGTGTTCTAAATGACGAGACTAAGAAAACAAATCCAAACAACCATACCGCAAATGTCGAGAAGTAGGTTTCCCAGTGGGACAAACATCGGTCCTGTACCCCAGTATGGGCCTATATGGGTCTATATGGGTCTCGGTGACTTTTTTCAAAAAATTCACCGATTCGTGCCGGGACACTTCCTATCGTGTTCTAAATGACGAGACTAAGAAAACAAATCCAAACAACCATACCGCAAATGTATAGAAGTAGGTTTCCCAGTGGGACAAACATCGGTCCTATACCCCCAGTATGGGACTATATATGTCTATATGGGTCTCGGTGACTTTTTTCAAAAATTTCACCGTTTCGCTCCGGGACACTTCCTATCATGTTCTAAATGACGAGACTAAGAAAACGAGTCCCCACAACCTATACCGCAAATGTCGAGAAGTAGGTTTCCCAGGATGGTCCTATACCCCCCATACACCATATAGGCATTTTCCCGTAATTTAGGATAAAGTCCGTGTTCCGTATTTTTTCAGAAAAAGTTTACATACACCCACCCTGGAACTAGGGGGAGATAACTCTATTGATAGGCAAGCCCCGTTAAGCCCGGCGAACTATATACCCCCCATACCCCATATAGGCATTTTCCCGGACTGTTCGATAAAGTCCGTGTTCCGTTTTTTTTTTTCAGGAAAATTTTTACATGCACCCACCCATGACTGGATGCCCCTTCACATAGGCTTCACATTGATACCTCATACAACTCCATCGGCCCATTAGGGGCTGCCCTAGATCCCAAAACGTCTATATCCATACCCTTTTCCCACAATTCCCTGTCTGCGCATGCGCAGAATGGTGACAACGCTCGAGCCACTAGTCCAGTCAGATGCCCCCTCACATAGGCTTCACATGGATACCTCATACAACTCCATCGGCCCATTAGGAGCTCCCCTAGATCCCAAAACGTCTATTTCCATACCCTTTCCCCACAATTCCCTGTCTGTGCATGCGCAGAATGGTGACAACGCCCGAGCCGCTAGTCCAGTCAGATGCCCCTTCACGAATGCTTCACATGGATACCTCATATGACCCCATTGGACCATTAGGGGCTCCCCTAGCTCCAAAACGTCTATTTTCATACCCTTTGGCCACCGGGCATGCGCAGAATGCCGATATTTCAACCCCAAACCCAGCCCATCAGATGCCCCTTCACGAATGCTTCACTTTGATGCCTCACTCGACCCCATTGGACCATTAGTGGCTCCCCTAGCTCCAAAACGTCTATTTTCATACACTTTGGCCACCGCGCATGCGCAGAATTCCGATATTTCAACCCCACACCCAGCCCATCAGATGCCTCTTGACGAATGCTTCACTTTGATACCTCACTCGACCCAATCGGACCATGCAGCGTATTTCCAGTCTGGGGACTACTTTTTCTCCGCGGAAGCTTTCTT
Organism: Hanleya hanleyi; assembly: GCA_036873755.1. Lineage (NCBI taxonomy): Eukaryota > Metazoa > Mollusca > Polyplacophora > Lepidopleurida > Hanleyidae > Hanleya > Hanleya hanleyi. The sequence continues at coordinate 4,384 of JAVTVY010002961.1, read as the reverse complement.
CCGCGACCGCATCTCCGCCAGACATGACCGCATCACCGCGGAAGAATACATTTTTGACCTGGTCACGTGATATGCTAATTTCTGAGGTCAAAGGTCAATGGGACTCGATTTACGGATTTGAAAAAAATACTCGCTGAAAAAAATTGAGCTGGTGGCGCCCCCTATCGACCGTAATTTGAGGGTTCCCAATTGCGATTTAACATGGACCAACAGATGGCGAATTTTCCCGGTGCCCAAAAAATAAGACTCCACTTAACGGGACACTACTACTGCCATGGGATCGTCAATACCTTCATCCGCCAGTTCTTCAAATATGGTAGGTATGTTGTGGAAGACACCGCCAGGGAATTTTCGTTTGCTGGTCTTGTCACAGGTTTTCTCGTGATGGTATAGGTTGGTGGAACGCTCAAACACGCGATGGCATTTAGTACAACTGTATGACTGGGCATATATATTCATGTCCGTAAGGTACGAGAAATGCCAGCCAGTGTCCGTCTGGTACAAATTCAATTTCATAGTTGTATCGTATTTTCGCGAAGAACGATGCACGAGGTGGGCTGTGAGTTGTGGGGCATTGGTGGTGTTGTCATCAGTCACGTGTTGGGCTAGGCTGTATACGACAATATTAATGTGGAACAAGCCTTCTACCACATCCAGTTGTGATAGCGGGACCCCGCGGAAGTGCTGTCTTTTTCATGTTCTGTTCACGTAAATAGTCCTTCCAGTAGTCGTCGGCAAGTCGATCACACGCCCTGGGTTCGGCCTGGCCGAGATGGATAGCCAGGCAGCGAAATAAACATTTCCGATCGGTGTACGGACCATTATTACCCCACAAGCAAATTTGTATTTAATATCTGGATTGTGATTGGTTAAAAGGTCGGGTCTTATAAACCCATACACCCCGAGTGACGTTTTGCTACTCGGGGTATATAAAAAACAACTCACGTGCGATTGGAAACGATGCTCTCGCTTCGAAAGTTCAGCTGACCATATCTCAATATTTATGGAATAACTTTCGCTCACTCGTCAAAATTTAATGGAATAAAGTCATACTGCATTACTTTCACTGAAGTTTCCGACACATAACTCATCAAAAGGTGTCATTTCTTCCAAAAATAAAAGACGATTTCCGAACAAAAGCAGATCGAAATGGATTGTTGTGGCGCGCCTTCCTCACAGTGCAGTAGCAAAATGCGGACAGTTTCGTAACCGAAATGGCCCGTTGGATTTGTCCGTTGTTCCGTTGGTTATAAATGATGGACGTTTTTCAGTACTTTTACTATAAGATAAAAAGGTGTTCCTCCGGGTCGTAACTTTCCATACACCGGGGGGAAAACCTGAATAACTAATATTAGCCCCCTCACTCAGGCACGGCGGAAGCAATTCTTGATTGGGGGGGCTACTATCACAGGACAATTATGCGAGGGTCCAGGGGCCGCCTTGGCCCCGGAAGCTCCAGGGGTCTTACATGGCCGGAGAAGCGTTCTAGCGTATTTCCGAGCAATAAAACAAGAACTCCTCGCCCGTGTAAACTCTATTTGTGTTGCCGGTTTTCCCAACATTTTTTATATTCATCGTCAAGAATCTCACAGACTCCATCAACGGTTATCTGATCGAAATTGCCAATGAGTTTGTGAACAATGAAAACCGACAGCGTGTATTTGGGCACTTCATTACCAAGGACTTGCAATTATATGCATTGCGTTTCGGTAACTTCTTGACTGGGCGAGGATTTTGACATTCCCATGGCATGGACACGCAGGGTATTTTCTATTCTAGTCCATTTTCTTTCTAATTTTGATGAATGCCCAATCTAATTAAAATTAAATCATATCTGCTAACCATTTGGATATTTCGCTTGTAGGATCTAACATGCTTGCAGTAACTCGCGTGTTAACCAATCCCGAGAACGCTTCATGGTGCTTTGAAGGGAACATAATCATTGATGACAAAGAATTTTTGGTTGGCTCAGCCGAATTAGCCGGCTCGCTACCGGGGTGTCTTTTCATGTTGCCGCGGTCCCGACATTGTGGCACCATAATACGGGGTAGATATATGGACTGATCTTTAGTGTAAACATTGGAGTAAATGGACAGAGTGAACCTATCTCCTCTCCCCGACTTCAAATGGATGAGTCCAGATGCGACCATGATGTCATAATGCTATTAAATATCCATGGTCTGGGCGCTCAGAACACCAAATTCAATTGAAATACGTAAGATCCTATAAGCGACATGTACGATTGGGGAGCATCGATAGGATGTTAATTTATTAAGATTGGATGAATGCCATGTCTGAACAATCAAATAACAGTATTTTATCTTCGCTCATATCACGAAACGTCCAGGACATCGGAGTCAGGTGTTTTTAGCGGCATTTCGTCTTAATAATTAGTGGCATACGGTACATGGTGTGAGGATTTAATCATTTATCTCTACCATCTTTTATATGGTATAACACTATTAACCTTTTGTGAACCTAAAAATTACTAAACAAAATTCTAGAGCTTTGGTTGGCCCACTAATGCTGGACAGTTGTAAATAGTTTTAGTTATGCGATAGATATGCGACACAGACAATTCATTTTACTATTCATTTCGAAAATACGTATTCATTGAAGTATTTTTGCGTTGACATCATGTAAATTTTAGAAAAGTTGGCCAAATTATTGGGGGGGTTCTAGCCCCGTAGCCCCCCCGGCACCGCCGTGCCTGTCACTATGGCGTACATGACTTTCCAGATTTTCAGCCAGGGCGGTAAGTTGATGGGGGCGCCGATGGGGTGGTTGATCATTTTAGTTACGTAAAACGTAACATTTGTCGTCATCTCCACCTGCCATTTGGTGTTGGGGGGTTGTTGTCGGCTCCATTCCAAACTATCCAATGTCTCTAGTTGGTCCAGTACCGTGACCAGGGACGGTCGATCTGTCATGGTGAAGGATTGATCGAACACGAGGGTATTGTTACTGGGGTAAAAGTACCGGAGTTGGTCTGTCTCCTTATACCGTAACATTCACAAGGGAATATTCGCATAAGTCAAACCAGTGAAATTACAAAGTTTGCTTACCGTCACACAGCGCAGAGACACACAGAACCGAAAGCACACACACCCACAGATACGCCATGGATAATTTTGAATTGTCGAATCGGTCTTCTGGTATGCCTGATCTTCACTGCATGAAATCGAATTGTTATTGCTAGCACATAATGAAGTTGAAGTCAATATTTGTTCACTTGAGTGTACAATAGCAATGATGTCACATCGGTGTCTGTTAAATACAGATGGTTGCACAGTCTATATTTTTGCATGACGCTTGGCGCATAGGTTCATAAACTAAGGCCTCAGTTAAAGGTTGATATGATAGAAAACAAATATAAATTTGTGGTGCCATGGGCAAAATAAACCGGTATGTCTGGGAAGTGAAGATATTTTGTTTGTATGTTTGTCTCTTCCAACTTAAACAGCCTAACCTGTTTCATCAAGTGTCGTCATGGTTATACCCGCGCGCTTGTAGGCACAACTAATAAAAGATCCTTTATACAGCACCAGAGGCAGAATACTACATTACGACGAGATAAATATGGAACCACATATTTCATATATATTTTTTTTTGATGTGGAGAAGTGGTAAAGAAAAACCTAATAAGTAGCCGTCGTGATTTTCTACGTTATTATATTCCGACTGCAGTTTCGAACTTTATGATCTTTTCAAGGAACAAAAATAATGGATTAGTTTATATACATAAAGGTGTATATATACGTGAGTAGGTAAAAAAAAGGAGTTTGCTGGCGTGGAGCAGTAATATAAGAAAAATAACGAAAAAACCTTCTCAACTTTCTACATCATTATATTCCGACTGCAGTTTCGAACGTAATGTTCTTTTCAAGGAATACTGTTTTCAAATGACAGACTGGTATATATACAAATACAGGGCACAACGGTCGCTAGACGACGTGCCTGGCTTAAGCAAGCAGTGACTTGATAACAGGCTGACATTAATAGAAACAGTTGGTCACAATAAACATGAAAAGAGAGATTAAGAGGGATAATTCAAACGAGTACAATACATGCAGTAAACAATAATCAAAATCAAACATAATTGGTCTGCGAAGCAGAGGTGGGTATTTTCAGGATATGACATGCTTCAACAGTTTGATAAATATACGTACATGTATTGCATGAACTCTAATTTCACAAAGTTGTTAAACAAACAAAATAACAAATATATTCAAGGTCTATGTGATCTGTTTAATTCGGAACCATACCTTTCTATAAACATCGTTTCTTTAACATCCAATAAGGCTTGATTCTCATTTAGTACTTTGTAAAAAGGGAAAACTTTAAAAGAAGGGGTCAAATGTATGGCACACTGTCTGATGTGTCG
>JAVTVY010002960.1:0-36703 GCA_036873755.1 Hanleya hanleyi | reverse complement strand
GCTAGCGGGGGACATGGACCTCTATGGTCGATTTTTTTAGTTATTTTAATGGTTTTAGAGGGAGATCAAAGTTCTTATAACAACTGATTGAATTCTCTCCACAACTTGGGGCTGAATGAATTCTAATTAGGGTGATTGAATTATTAGAGGAATGAGCGTAATCAACTAAGCCATCCATAAAAAAGTTGGTGTTTCAGATAACCCTACCAAACCAAATTAATTGGTCAATTTTATAGTAGGCTTTAACTAAGGGGAGGTATCGTGAGAGGGGGAAAGAGGATGTCGTTGTTGGCATCAGTGTCCCCTCCCTGGAAAGGTTTTTGGTTTAGCAAATTCAATAAAAATCAAGAAAAATTCTGGAAAAAAAAAATATATGGGAGGTGGGTCAGTTATGGCACTACCCGGGGGGTTTCTATGGGTGCTCCAATGTTATAATCTAATGGTAGAGTTTTTACCCCTCAGTATATTAGGCTGTGGGATTCTGTCGTCGGCATCATACGTCCAGTCATCCGGTTGTCCTTCCGGTCATCAACATTTCTTGTGAACGCTCTAGAAGCTAAACCATTGCCTCTGGAAACTCCAAATGAATGTACATGATTGTTTGGTGGTCACCCATAAGACAACTATCCACCTTTTGATGGAACCTGTGATATATGAAACACACATGTGTGTATGAATGACCCTATCACTGGCAGTTATAATACTTGTAGATTAATTACATGTACATGTATGTTGGTGACCATGGTGGATAATTAAGGTTATAATGTAGGAGAAACTGCTGAGATATGATCCTGTTATAATGTAAGAGTAACTACTGAGATAAAATCCTGTTATAATGTAGGAGTAACTACTGAGATATGATCCTGTTATTATGCAGGAGAAACTGCTGAGATATGATCCTGTTATAATGCAGGAGAAACTGCTGAGATATGATCCTGTTATAATGCAGGAGAAACTACTGAGATATGATGCTGTTATAATGTAGGAGAAACTGCTGAGATAAGATCCTCTTATAATGTAGGAGAAACTGCTGAGATATGATCCTGTTATAATGCAGGAGAAACTGCTGAGATATTATCCTGTTATAATGTAGGAGAAACTACTGAGATCTGATCCTGTTATAATGCAGGAGAAACTGCTGAGATATAATCCTGTTATAATGTAGGAGTAACTACTGAGATATGATCCTGTTATAATGCAGGAGAAACTACTGAGATATGATGTTGTTATAATGTAGGAGAAACTGCTGAGATATGATCCTCTTATAATGTAGGAGAAACTACTGAGATATGATCCTGTTATAATGTGGGAGAAACTACTGAGATATGATCCCGTTATATTGTAGGAGAAATTACTGAGACACAATTCTGTTATATTGTAGGAGAAATTACTGAGATACAATCCTGTTATATTGTAGGAGAAATTACTGAGATATGATCCTGTTATATTGTAGGAGAAATTACTGAGATACAATCCTGTTATATTGTAGGAGAAATTACTGAGATACATGTACAATCCTGTTATATTGTAGGAGAAACTACTGAGATATGATCCTGTTATATTGTAGGAGAAATTACTGAGATACATGTACAATCCTGTTATATTGTAGGAGAAACTACTGAGATATGATCCTGTTATATTGTAGGAGAAATTACTGAGATACATGTACAATCCTGTTATATTGTAAGAGAAATTATACTGAGATATGATCCTGTTATATTGTAGGAGAAATTACTGAGACACAATCCTGTTATATTGTAGGATAAATTACTGAGATACAATCCTGTTATATTGTAGGAGAAATTACTGAGACACAACTCTGTGTTTGCATGTAACATTCCATTCTAATAAATTTGAATATCAGAGTTGGAAGAGATGCTAGGAGTAATGTGGCCAAGGGACAGAGGAGCAGCAAGGGACAACCTTTCAGCTACAATGTATATGTAGTTAGGCCAGCCAAATTTAGATTGTCAAGGGCAACAGACCCAGACATTGTTATTTTGTACTTTGATCTTTTTCGGGGATCTACAAAAAAACCTCACAGGGTTTCATCTAGAAATATTGAGTATGGGTCGTTTACTCAAAGTGATCGTAAACCAGTATATTTTTCATCAAATGAAAGATGATTGCGAACAGTGTCGAAAAATATTTATTGTAATTTTTTACGATTTTATTTCACAGAGTAAACTGCAAATAAAGCATGGTATTCTATGGTGGTCTGTTGCAATCATATCTAGGTCCAGTGACATCACACTGCCTTAATACATATATTTCAAACTTTGTATGCACTTTCCAATGCTTGATTCAAGCTTAAGGTGTGTATACTTTGAGTTTCAACACAGACTCACTGTTTCAATGTGCACGTTTCACCAAAATCTGAGCGATGGTAACTCATAAGTGTCAAGTCAGTTTGCATATTCACTTTAATTTCCCCGATTTTGGTGAAACATGCACATTGGAACAGTGAGTCTGTCTTGTAACTCAAAGTATACACACCTTAAGCTTGAATCAAGCATTTGAAAGCGCATACACAGTTTGAAATATATGTATTAAGGCAGTGTGACATCACTGAACCTAGATATGATTGCAACAGACCACCATAGAATACCATGCTTTATTAGCAGTTTACTCTGTGTAATTGAATCGTAAAAAATTACAATAAATATTTTCACACACTGTTTGCAATGGTCTTTCATTTAATGGAAACTTTACTTGAAGGTTTACGATCAGTTTAATTTTTTTTTTTTTTCTTAATGTAAGTTAATTGAGTTGCTGACCAAAAGACCTGCCAAAGACCCTGATAGATGATTAGATATGCTATCAGAGCCATTTCCAGCGCCTGAGAGCCCCAAGATCAAGGCTGGCTTTCATCTTTCAAAACAAAATTGTTTGCTTTGATTTCTTGGTCTCAAATCGCCCCTAGATGAAACCCTGCCTAAGTGACTTCATTTTGGACTGAAATGTGGACCAGAAATTGGCAGTTGAACATGTTGAAAGTATATATGGCTGATGTAGCAGAAAGGTCACAGTACCATTTGGAAGAAGAATACGGTACCGCAATTTCCTTGGAAGAACTAATTATGTTGGAATAACTAATATATTATGTATAGTGGTATTATACAGCAGTGGTTATCATATATGTGGTGAATTTTGTGGCACTTCCGTGCATTCCACTCGAAATCAAGCATGACGTGAGAGCGTGTATGATGCATTATTTTCTTGTATTAAGTAGGACAGCATTGGGATCATGTTTATATATGTCAGTTGGTAGTAACAAAGCTGGCTAATTTAGCTAATGGATGTGAAGTGGTGATGTCCAGGGCCTGCCCTCATAAAAAAGACCTCCTGATATGTTTGCTGACATATTTACCAACCAACGACGACTGTGAATCTCTCTTTGATACAATGTATAAAGAAGAGTACACATGTCCAAGGCACTTTACCCGTTGCTGAATTACATCTTAATGGTCCAGTGTTAATGCGTGGTTGTCTCTCACATTACCCTTGTCTAAATAATAAACTGTTAAGGTGTCATGACGGAGTAGAAGCCTTGAATTCCTCTGCTGTGAGAAGGAAAAAACTAGCACTTTGAGATTCTAATCTAGTAATGGAGGTGACCCTTGAGATCTCTTCCTGAGACTGGACTGGTTTCCAACAGATCAGGCTCCATTAGTCTACTTTATACCCCAGACTTCTGTCGAGAGATGTCAAAGATTATATGGTCCTAAACCTTATTTTTTACAAAGTATTTGCTTTCATCTTGGCTGTTGTTGCTTTTAGCTGCCATTGTTGCTTTTAGTCAAAGATTCTTTAAATCTCCCTGCTTATTTTCTGCTATACTGGCCAGCCTTGACAGGTTGATCTGCTGTAGACATTGTCCCTGTAATGTGATTTGTGGTTTACCGTTGTCGGAAATGAATTTAGCATGGGTCATCAAGCCATTGTGTGTTCTGGTGCACATAGTTTTGATATAAGCAATCACTCTCGATTCTATATACCATATCCAAAGCCTACATGTGAGAAGCTGGGGCATCGAGGACACTGTTAATTATGGTAAAGAGGAATTCCAGTTGATAGATGTCATTGATCACGTTGATACTCTTATTGATCCTTTTATAGGACTTCTCTGTGTCAATATTACATAGATTGCAGCTCAGACCTCTCACCATACACTAGACCTTTTCCATTGTGGGCTAAAAATACATGTATAAGATTTTTATTGTCCAATCTTCATCAGCATGATCAGTGCTGTGGTGGTGCACCACAAGAATAGTACCATATGTGTAGAAATCTCTTTGTTGCAGTTTGTGTCAAGGTGTTGACTGTCATTGTAGCTTGCTGCAGTGTTTCATGCTAGTAGTTTTCTGGATAACTATAACTATTTAATATAATAATTCTATCTGTAAACTGGTCAACTAGTACTGCAATATGGGGCATGAAATTGGGTTAATTCTGCACATTGAGGTAAAAGCATGAAACTTGGCACATTTATAGTTATCGATCAGCGGATTAAAATTTGCTATGGGCCCACTTGAAATTATGCCAAGATGGCTGCCAAATTCAAGATTGCTGCCATTGTAATGTAGAAATCAGGAGGTCATTTGGAACCCCTAAATTTTTTTATTAATCCAATGGCTAGGGAGTTGAAACTCTCTATGACATATATATATCTTGGACTCAAGTGCTAGGAAATATAAAAAGTTGCAAGATGGCTGCCCTAATGACATCACAGTGGTGTCATATTTTAAAAATGCTTTTTGGGATCGATTTTTTACAGATTCTTTTATTTTTTATTCATTTGTTACTCTCTCCGGATAAAATTACATAATAAAATAGGAAATAATTATTTGATGTGGATTAAAATAATTGTGTGCACTTTCACGTGTAAAAAGACAAATATTTTAAGAAAAACGAGGGAAACACTACTTTTTATTCACACCCTTTTGACCTCCATTTTGAATTTACTCATGATCTATTTGGTCAGGGGGTCCGAAAATGACCTCCTGATATCTACATTACAGTGGCGGCCATCTTGAAATTGGTGGGCATCTTGGAATAATTTCAAGTGGGCCAATAGCAAATTTTAATCAGCCGATCAAGTACTATTTATAAATGTGCCAAGTTTCATGCTTTTACCTCGAAGTGCAGAATACTTTCACGATATTGCCCCACTAAACATGATATAAATCAATATTAGTAAATTGATTCAAATACATACATTCAAACTATGAACAAGTATGGTAATTTTGGTTTCAATATTTGAACACCCTCAAAGTTCCAGTATTGACCAATCAAATAATCTATCTATAATTATAATGACTATCAAGGAAGCAATCCCTTAATTATACATGTAGTTCTATATATTGCTAGTGCTGAAGCATTATGCCACAAACTGCTGTGGCAAATGAGGCAAATGTATATCCAATAAATATATGATAATAAATATTGGCATGATACGGCTGCTTATTGGCTATTTCATTTTAATGGCCATGATTCTATCTTCTAAATGATAATTACGACTACGGTAATTTTAGAAATTGGAGACGTAATCACCAACCCCAATACTAAAAACAGATAAGGTATAATGTGGCACTAGATTCATTTCCATATTATAAAATGCAGAGATTCCCCTGAGAAACAATAGCAAATTTTATTCAGCAAAGATTGGGCAAAATTGATTAGGCCATCGATCATCACGCAGTCTCAAAGACTCCCATGACGGTTTATTTGTCAGGTAATGATGTGAATTCCCATTTCAGAATAGTCTATCGTCACAATATGACTGAAATAATTCACTCACTCAGAATTGTCTATATTACCTGTACATAATAAATCTCTGATTTTTACCTCCCTTAGCAAATTTATATCCATCTGTGATAAAAATAGACTTTCAATAGCTGTCAAATCAATGGCTTGGTATATGCATAAAATTGAATGGTGTTTAAATGGAAGTTTGCAGAGAAATGGATTTAACCAATGAAGAATGGGAAGCAGTACATGTAATCCATGGATCCATTTTTCCTGCAGGTTAACTGAGTTGCTCCAACTGTTGGCATACACCAGTGAATTTACACAACTATGCCTACACGTAGCTGGGATAGTATTAGACTGGATCCAGTCCCTGTTTCAGAATGTATATTTCAGGGGTAATAAAGCAAAGGGAAGTACCTCTGCCTAACGAAATGCTTGAAACAGGGACTGGACGCAGGGCTGCACAAATTGAAATTTGCGTAACCTAAATATGGGTTATGCCATGTTTTCTTGAGCAACCGTTTCACCCTGGCATAACCTATTCCAATGTTGGATATATGTACAGCTTGTCTCCAGGCGAACGGAAAATGGGTTACCAGAAAAGTGTTTTGCGCAAACATTGCGTAACCTAAAAAATAGCTTACGCAATTTGTACAGCCCTGTGGACGCTATGTCACAAGGGAGCTAACTTTTCAAGAAGAAGTGCACAGTATAGTGTGCATCTTTTGCCACCAATGAAAACTCCATATTTTGTTCTTGCTCTCCACTCTAAGGATTTGATTGGTTCATTCATATATACATGCTGGAAGCAATGCGATCATGTGACGTCAACAATGGAAATGACGTTACCTATGGTGATGTCAGCAATGAGAATGACGTTACTACCATGACGTCACAGTATGGCGTTAGAATGAAATTGTTACAATTGTTGCAACAAAGGTAAAAAACCGTCAATCATTCAGGCTTGCCATGCCCCTAAATCGAATCTTTACACCATGAAACCCATCAAAACGTCCAGTCTCTTTTCCATTTTTCCCCAGATTGTATTTTCCTTTTTTTTTTTCTTCTTCTTTTATAAATGTCATTCAGGTATTATTGGTAAATAGTAAATATGAAATAGAGACTCGTCCAGTCTAGGAGAGTATTCATGGAGATATTGTGACTTACGTACAGTACAGGGCAGAAATAACTTAACCTTGAACACGACTAGAGAAAACCCGAAACATGAGCGAACTCTTGTAGTTAGTTACACGTACAAAAGTTAGCACGTTTGGATTGCGGCTGAAGGAAAGCACTCTCACGACTAGTTAACTTGATACATGTACAACATATGTAGGCGCAAACTGTGATATTAACCAAACACATGCGAGCAAGTGTCTTGCCCCTTGGTTGTATTAAAAAACACACCAGGGTTTTTCCCGGTCATGTCTCTTCTCAATGTGACTTCATGTGCAGTTGAGTAAGAGTCACACACTTTTTCTCTGCTCTGCACGTCCGCTTCTAACGCAGCATTATTTTATCCATGATTTGAACGCGAGCAAATCACATTTCTTTATTTCCACCCAGTAAAATAACAACTACTTTTGTGTTATACATGTACTCCTTGAGAAATATCATCAAGCAGACTTTCAATTAACATGATATATTGGATATGCTTTTAACCAGTTTATTTCTTTATTATTTTTTTTTTTTGGCTGTGGTAAAGGGTGTCTTGTCAGAATGACCAATCATTGTCAGTTTCTTCTTTCTTCCACTTCTTCTGCTTCCCACTTTGCTTTTCCCTCAGATAGCTTTTGAATGCCTTTGTTATCATGCAACTTCAAATTTGTTGTTCATATTGCTCCTGTCTAGATGAAGACAGTTATTGTTTTTTTCAGTTCTCTCCGAAAATGCATATTTGTATGTTTTCTACAATTCCTCTTGTATGCAAATTTTTCATCTGGATCTATGGTGAAGTACATGCAGCTGTCTCTGGTTGGGTATCAATTTCTATAGATTTTCATTTGCATAGATAGCACATCATTGGTGTACAGCCCTGAATAGTCACTTTTGGAGGTGCTCCATGTATGACATCTGAATCTATTTGCATCTAAAAGTACATTCAGTGCCTGATTTACAGCCATGCCATTCAGTCATGTACAGTATGGTGATTTTAGGACATGGAACATGTATATACATTTCTCCCACAAATGAATTTCACAGAGACAGTGGCTTTGCAGATTTTAAAAGCACTGACATACATGTAGATACATTAATTCAATAATATCTCGGTGCCATCTCCGGAAGCTCTAGGTGACAAGATCATCTGATTTTTATACGCCCGCCAAAAAGGCGGACGTATTATGTGATGGCGGTTTCCGTCCGTCTGTCCGTCCGTCCGTCCGTCTGTCTGTCCGTCCCCCGTGTCCGGTCTATATCTGGAACAGTTTTCTATTTACAGTTCCAATTTTTGGTGAGTGGATACCCTACGGAGAGACGATGTGTCGCGTACAAAAATGAAGGTCGCGGTCAGAGGTCAAAGGTCACTGGCCTGAAAAACAGGAAATCAGTGAAGTGTTCGTGTCCGGTCTATATCTCTGGATGTTTTCTATCCACAGTTGCAATTTTTTGTGAATGGATACATCAGGTGGAGACGATGTGTCGCGTACCGAAATTCAGGTCGAGGTCAGAGGTCAAAGGTCACTGTTGCCTAAAAATCAGGAAATCATTGATCATTGATAGTTTTCCATCTACAGTTCTAATTTTTGGCGAGTGGATGCCCTAGGGGAAACGATGTGTTGCATGCCAAATGTAGGTCGAGGTCAGAGGTCAAAGGTCAGTGTGAATGAAAAATCAGGAAATCATAAATTTCTAATTTTTTGTGAGTGGATTCAATAGGGGGAAATGAAGTGTTGCATATCAAAATATAGGTCAAGGTCGAAGGTCAAAGGTCATTGTGACCCAAAAATCAGGAAATTATTAAAAATAACATTTTTTGTGTCAGTAGATACATTAGGGGGACTCAATGTGTCACATATTAAAATGTAGGTCAAGGTCACTGTGACCCCAAAATCGTGAAATTGTTAAAAATCTTGATTTTTTGTGTCCATTGAGAAATTACGGGGAGATGGTTTGTCATGTACCAAAATTTAGGTCAAGGTCACTGTGACTCCAGAATCAAGAAATCTTTAAAAAGTACTTTTTTTTTGTGTCAGTAGATACATTACGGGGACATGATGTGTCATGTACCAAAATGTAGGTCAAGGCCGAATATCAAGGTCACGGTGACCCCCACAATCATGAAATTCATAAAAATCGTGATTTTTTTGTGTCCATTAATACATTGATGGAAGACGATGTGTCATGCACCAAAGTTTAGGTCAAGGTCAAAGGTCAAGGTCACTGTGACCCCAAAATCAGGAAATCATTAAGTCACATTTTCATATGCCTGTCGAAGACGAGGTCATGTAATGCGATGTTGCGTTCTGTCCATTCATCCATGCGATATCTCTAGTTTCAAGGTATGGAATGGTATCAGATACCTTACTCGCATGGCGAAGAGGAGACATACATCAATTTGTCAAATGTCAAGGTCACAGTCCCCCAGAATTGAATCAAGTTTAGCTGACTATATGTGTTAGGTTGGAATATTCAGAGTTCTCTCCCTACATGTATATGGCATTTGTCCTGTGGAGTTGTCTCCCATGTTTGAAACAGCTACATTTAGTTAAACTGTTGTGAAATAGAAACCATACATTTACTAGTTTAACGTGGAGAGGGGTCCTTTATGAACTTCATACCCGTTTATCAACTCAAGAACAAAGGTTTACTTCATCACTTTCTTCTTCCTTCATGAAAAATTCTCTCGTCTGAAAGAAATCCATTTGCAGGAAAAGTACTATTTTCTTGTGTTTGACTATTGTCGATTTCATTGTGGGATATGTGAGCTCTCGGTTCTTGCTCCAAGGTCACCTAGTTTCCAAGAGTTAAGCTCATTTTAGTTTATCATTCAATTTTAGATGTGATATGTTACATTCTCAGAAGCACAAAATTGTAGACCTTTTTCCGGATTGCTAGCTACCAATTGGAAACAAGGCGATTAAACAACCTTGAAATTTGGACCAATGTAATTCCAGATATACGGGCGTATATTGAAGCCCTTTGGGCTCTTGTTTTATTTTGTTCCAATCCACCTATAGGTGGCACCACCTCGGGGCAAAGATAAAATTTAATTTGCGGACAATAATTACTGAAAACCAAACACATTTTTCTTCGGATTTTGGATGAGAGTCCCTGCTTCAAGATCTTGCTTGGGATTGTTGTTCATCTGCCTCTAAGTGGCGCCAAGTTAAAATTGCATTTCCAGATAATGACTTTTGAAAATCCTGAAGGATTCTTTCCAAATTTGGCTTGTGGGTACCTTTGCCTCAAGGTCTGGCTTGAGGTTGTTTTCCATGCTGATCTATAGGTGGTGCTGCCACCTGGGGGCTAAGTTGAAATTGTGTTTCCAGACAGAAACATTTAAAAACCTGGGCCATTTTTTTCCAAATCTGGTATTTTGGTACCTCGCCTCAATATCTCGTTCAGCATTGCTTTTCATGCTGATTCACATATAGGTGGTGCCATCTGGGGGATTGTTCTTCATGCCAATTTGGCTCTTGGTCGTGCCACCTGTCCGTCAAGTTAACTTTATGGTAAAACTGAACAGATTCAATTCTCTATTCCCAATGTCAGGGGATCTTGCCTCAAGATCTCGGGATTGTTTCTCATGCCAATCCACCTATAGGTAGCGCCACCTGTGGACCAAGTTAAAACTTCAAAACTTTTGAAAACCTGAACGGATTCTTTCCAAATCAATGGTACATGTATATGGGTACCTTCTGTCACGTTCTCGCTTGGGATTATTTTTCTTGCCAATCCACAGATGTTCATAGAGTTTCGAGACAATTAACTTTTGAAAACCTGAACGGATTCTTTCCAAATCAATGATACATGTACATGTATATGGGTACCTTCCGTCACGTTCTCGCTTGGGATTGTTTTTCTTGCCAATCCACAGATGTTCATGGAGTTTCGAGACAATTAACTTTTGAAAACCTGAACAGATTTTTTTTTGCCAAATTTGGTATGTGGGTAACTTGTGCCAAGTGACCATGTGCAGATGTATGTAGATTGTATTTCACCATATTTTATCATGCATGATGTTATTGCTATTAAAGACATCATCCAATGGCCTAGTCCTTCAAAATTCTTCGACTCTTTTAGTATGCCATATCACGCGAATAAGAAGCCTGTCCTAGGTGTATAAAAGTGAGTTCACAAGGGCTGACAAACTGTGTACCAGAATCAATCCCATTAATGTATATCCAAACATTATTTTTTCCCTAAATGTTTAAACAGCATTGCTTCATATTGCGCCATTGTAATTGTTCAGTATTCAGGTACGTGTATGTTCTAGTCACCTATTATGCCTCCAGAATCCTGGCTTTCTTCCAGATTTGGTATGTTGCATGTACATATGCATTTATCCATAATAGATCACAGTCCACTTCTCACAATATGTTGGCATAAATAAGGGATGATCCACCCCAGATATAATTGCATTCTCTGTTCATGTGGAAATCATTGGTGGAACAAACCTGCTACGGAGAATGCACCTGACTGCCTCTATATACAGTGGAAGTTGAGGTGACGGGAGACAGAAGCTAGTACTACCTTGTCGCTGTGATAGTGGCTCACTGATCCATCAGTTATCTCTATATTACATGTTGATGAAAGGCAAGCAGGTACATGTGCATAAATTTATTTCCCAGGAATTCTCTTTTGTCATCTGTCTCATTGTAGTTAAATGTACATGTAGATACATGCAGCTATGTGAGCCAGGTATGGTAAAGGTGTTGTTGTCACATGTTTAAATTGTGAGATGTTGTTTATATTTGCAGGTACTAGTGGACTGTGCTTACAAGGGAGGACATTTAGGCCTTTCAGATCCAAGACAAACAGACCTCCCAAAATTGGACAGATCAGGTAAGAATATACCTATATACCCCTTACAAGATTGTCTTACATCGCCATCATCACCAATTGCAGGCAGTGTGTTACCCAGAGGGGTGTGCAGGTGTGGTTTGCACAGATACATCCAATATTCATCCGAGATCTGTCAGATTTAACATGGGAGAGATAAGAAGTGCACACCCTGTTTAAAGTGACCGTAAACCCTCAAGTAAAGTTTCCATTAAATGAAAGACCATTGCAAACAGTGTGGGAATAGATTTATTGTATTTTTTAAAGATTTTATTACACAGAGAAAACTGCAAATAAGCATGGTATTCTATGGTGGTCTGTTGCAATCATATTTAGGTCCAGTGATGTCACACTGCCTTAATACATATATTTCAAACTTTGTATGCACTTTCCAATGCTTGATTCAAGCTTAAGGCGTGTATACATGTACTTTGAGTTTCAACACAGACTCACTGTTCCATTGTGCATGTTTCATCAAAGTATGGGTGATGGTAACTCATAAGTGTCAAGTCAGTTTGAATCTTGCATTTATTTTCCCAGATTTTGGTGAAACATGCACATTGGAACAGTGAGTCTCTGTTGAAACTCAAAGTATACACACCTTAAGCTTGAACCAAGCATTGGAAAGTGCATACAAAGTTTGAAATATAGTGTGACGTCACTGGACCTAAATATGATTGCAACAGACCACCATAGAATACCATGCTTTATTTGCAGTTTACTCTGTGTAATAAAGTCGTAAAAAAAATACAATAAATATTTTCCAACACTGTTTGCAATGGTCTTACATTTGATGGAAACTTTACTTGAGGGTTTACGATCACTTTAAAGAAAAGCAACAATTTGCACACTCAAATTCCTCACTTCTGGTGAATTTCAATATAAGCTCTGTTGAAATTTAACAGATCAGTAGATGGCAGATTTGGCATCCCTCACGCACACAAAATGTGCCCTGGCCCATTTTACTCTAGCTACAAATATAGTCTGGCAATTCTACTGAAATTCTATCGGACAATTATTTTTAGTTTTTATTTATTTATTTATTTTTTTTTTTTTGAAGATTCCTAAGTGAAATACATCTCCTCATATATTGAAAGTGTTTCTGGTACCAAAAAACATTTGCTGTGAACACCAGGACTTCAAGTTATACACTAGACACGTTTAATGTCTTCATGAACACAGCTATAGAAGATATGTACTTTTCTTCTTACTGCAACTCTTTCTAGAGCTATGCCCCTGTATCATCGAAACTACTCTTGTGAACCGGTTTTCATTTGATTGTTAAGAAAATTGGCATATATTAATGTCACAGGATGACATTGTGCATGTGACACTTTTGACTGCCCAAGACATTTTTTATGTATATGTACCTGTATATGCACTGAAAATATTATATCATAAATGGGCCTACTTTATTCCCATTCAATAGAGGGTGTACCCAAATGAGGGAGATCTAAAGCCCTGAACATAGAAAAGTATTTCAGTCTGACTGGTGTCCGTTAACCAATGGAGTTTGAGGTGCATGTATGACAAACAAACATGAGGTTACATCTGGAATAATAAAGGAATACCCCCAGAGAAATAGATTAAAAGCTGCAATTTGATCAAATTGATTGTTCATTTGTAAGTGGCAAAATCTGCTTCTCAACATGTATAGCACTAAGCAGCAGCCTGCGGGGCTATGATCATGACTGTACAAGTCCAAGTTGGAGTGGTTGATCAATTGAGATGATTCCTGGTCTGTCTCATTATCTGGTATAAGAGTTGAGGAGAAGTATATCGGACATCCCTGGGCTAAGTCACTTCTTTTATCAAAGTGCTATACATGCAGCTCTGACTACAGATAACATGGTCAAAGCAATCCTAGATTTGCCTCAGGTGACAACATTCCACTTAATTTGAAAGTAAATACCCAACATGGCCAACATGAATACCTCATACTTCTCACACAGAGCTAGAGCATGTGTGGGAGTTGTAGTAGACCTATGTACTTTATTATCACATTTCAGAGTAAATTTTAGGGCTTTGATTGGTTAATTACCCTTGTGCATCCGACCATATTGTAAGCTTGTATGGGTGAGTTAAGCCACTGGAACAAGTTGTGTGAGGCAAATTGCGTATTTGCATAAGAAGATAAAAAATAAATTATCATCGAAAGCTTTATATGCCGCATAAACAGGTACCTCAGAATGTCAGCTAAGTTTTTCATCCAGGTTATTGTTTATCGCGGAACAGATCGAAAAGTAATCAATGCTGCCTGTCCGACTCGTGATGTTTTTCATATATTGAGCTATATGCTTGTTTCTCTTTCGGGTTGGTGATTTATGTTAAACTAACCAGGAAAATAGCTCTTCAATGTGATAAATTTGTTATACCATGCTTTTGCTTGGGTATGCAAGCTACAGGGCTGTTCTGGAAAAAAATAGGGTACTTTTTGAGAAATGACAGTTGAGTCCTGCTGGATTCCACTAATTGGTTGTTGTTGCTTGAACTTCCTGTTTTCAGGATTCAGAAAGATGGTTGGTTTTAAGCATTGACGGGAATGCACAAATTGCACATGGGGGAATAGTTGAGATAATCAAACAGTTAAACCATTGTCACTGCTGTGAAAAATGGTTTTCTTTGCCGACTTCAAACAATTATAACGTAACCTTAATTGGACACTGTCGCATCTGACACTTCTCATGATATAGACTTTCGCATACCAACTTTAGACCAAATCATCAATTATATATATTTCCTAGGCTGAAGAGATAGGAAAGCAACTCGATTAATGAACCGCAAATCAGACAGGGAGCCAATGCTCCTGCCACTGCTATTGGGGCATATAGTATTGTCTTAGCAGGGTTGGAAATAGCAATTTGCCTGATTGCCCAGGGCAACATAAAAATCTGCGAGCTACCTAATGCCACAAGATGGTAGCCCGTTGGGCAACCACGCTTTCGGTGCTAAAAAAAATGATAAAGACAATGATCTGCAGTGATGTTACCCAGGACTCGCTCAATTTGACCTGGAATGATAAAATGTTCGCTCAAAAATTGCCAAAGACAGAAAGTTTATTTCTCACAATGGGCACCACCATTTTTATTTAGCTAATCTCTCAGGTCCTCGCTGACTCTTGCAAATTCACGCTGACTCTCGCACATGTTCCCATAGAGATCATGATGGAAGGTGTGGTCGCGAAAATCCTGCTGTTGTTGATAACATTTATTGTTTTAAATAGGAGTTTGATGAACTTTGTTTTCCCTCGAAAACAGGACAGAGAAAACTCACATCTGTGCCCATGGCTTCGACTTAAAAGGCTACATGTAGCAGCCGACTGCACCATTAGAATATGGAAGTAACTGGCAGTGACCAGTGTCCAGCATGCCAGCATGGCGAAATGGGCAAGACTGGCTGGACTTTGACGGCGACCGCAGGTTCAGTGAAACGAACAGGCAATTTCAGAAATAGTTGTCATAAATAAGAGCAATTATAGAACAAGAAAATGCAAACAATACAAATGTTGTTGTTCATTCATTTTATTCATTCAGTTATATAATTATTACTGTCCGTCTCACCAATTTTTCTCAGAGCAGTGAGATCTCGCTCATCAGCTGAACATTAGTTGTGAATTTTTATCCTGAAATTTCATGAAAATCAACCAAAACGTGGTCAAATTCGCCAAAACAAATTTTGCCCGACTTTGCATGTTTAATTATGATGTCATAGTGTCCAGTTCCAATTTTGCAACATTGCAAGCCCAACATCATTGTACTTTGAAATAGGCATTGAAATGGCGTCATCAGAAGTATCAGTTTGACTTTGTGACCATACTTTATGTATAGAATGGATGCTGCCTTGGTCATGGTGCCCGAGGCCAAAAGCTGATGTGCATTTCCAGTGCTTCGGATTTAAGAAGCGCGAGAGCGAAAGCGCTCAATCGCGCGCCTGAATCAAAATTTAGAGGCTCTTTTTTTCGCGCTTCTTCAATTTATCGTATGGAATAATCTTTATTTACCTCTAATAACTTTCCATGAAAACGCAAGACGTTTCGATCACGAAAATCCGGAAGTGTGCGAGCTCTTCTGGCAAAGGAGTTAAACTTGGTTCGGATTTAACCGAGGACCGAAACGTCCTCGCTTATAATTGGTTAAATTTCTACAGCTGTGTGTAATACTGACCAATCACAGCGGCGGATACAGCTGTGTGTAGATGTGTCGACGGACATATTGTTGTTGGCGCGCTCGTCTGATTTTGGGATTTGTTTGATCGATTGTGGCCGCGAATAAGCGAAATGGCTACAAAACTTCCACCAACAGTTAGACTAGAAACATTTAAAAGGCGGAACACTGGTGGTGTTCTATCGTATACGGCCGAAAACGGCATGGTACCGTAACAGAAGTTTGGCGCAAACTGCGCAAAACATTGACAAAATTCTCAAACATCGCAGAATCCGAGGAAAGGCACAGAAAGAAATAAAGGGATAACAATGAAACACATCAGGGATAACTGGTTTCGCTTACGTTTATTATCAACATTTCATACATGATTGTCAGATAATATTGATGTCGCATTTCATAATGTTAAGAAGTTTGAAAATAATACTAATACTTTTCTTGCAAGAAGAATCATAAAATGAGAATTACTAGTTACATCCCCATTCTCGTAAATAGCTCTTCTAAAAGTTTTTAGAAGGTTTTTTTTTTACCCCTCGGGCAGATTCTGCCCGAGCGGTATTGTCGTTGCCTCCGTCGTCTGTCCGTCCGTCCGTCTGTCCGTCCGTCCGCCTGTCCATCATATCCTTGTAAACACATTATCTCAAAAAGTCCTTCACTTACAACAATGAAACTTCATACAGTTGTTTAATACAGCCAGTACCAGAAGCCTATTGAAAGTCGGTGCCATTGGGTGTGTTTTTCAGGAGTTATGCCCCTTTATACATGTCTGGCTGTTTTTATCCTTGTAAACACATTATCTCAAAAAGTCCTTCACTCACAACAATGAAACTTCATACAGTTGTTTAATGCAGCTAGTACCAGAACCCTATTCAAAGTCGGTGTAATCGGATGTGTTTTTCAGGAGTTATGCCCCTTTATACATGTCTGTTGGTCCATATCCTTGTAAACACATTATCTCAAAAAGTCCTTCACTCACAACAATGAAACTTCATACAGTTGTTTAATACAACCAGTACCAGAAGCCTATTGAAAGTCGGTGCCATTGGATGTGTTTTTCAGAAGTTATGCCCCTTTATACATGTCTGTCTGTTTTTATTCTTGTAAACACATTATCTCAAAAAGTCCTTCACTCACAACGATGAAACTTCATACAGTTGTTTAATACAGCCAGTACCAGAAGCCTATTGAAAGTCGGTGTAATCGGATGTGTTTTTCAGGAGTTCTGCCCCTTTATACATGTCTGTTGGTCCATATCCTTGTAAACACATTATCTCAAAAAGTCCTCCACTCACAACAATGAAACTTCATACAGTTGTTTAATACAGCCAATACCAGAAGCCTATTGAAAGTCGGTGCCATGGGATGTGTTTTTCAGGAGTCTGTTTTTATCCTTGTAAACACATTATCTCAAAAAGTCCTTCACTCACAACAATGAAACTTCATACAGTTGTTTAATACAGCCAGTACCAGAAGCCTATTGAAAGTCGGTGTAATCGGATGTGCTTTTCAGGAGTTCTGCCCCTTTATACATGTCTGTTGGTCCATATCCTTGTAAACACATTATCTCAAAAAGTCCTTCACTCACAACAATGAAACTTCATACAGTTGTTTAATACAGCCAGTACCAGAAGCCTATTGAAAGTCGGTGCCATGGGATGTTTTTCAGGAGTTCACACAAACCTGTGTGGATTGCTGTGAATAGACAGTAATCGTTCGATTACATCTACTATAGGTAATCACTGCTCTATTGCTATATTGTTTTGTCTGTCTATGATCTATATCATACAGGTAAAATTATGCCCACCCCAAATATGTGAGTTGTTGGGGTCAGAAACATTATTTCTACAATTGCTCTGGGCCCGACCCGAGGGGTCCCGATGGCGACAGCCACATGTTTAGAGGAGTGATCGCTCTTCTTGACAAAATTAGAAGAGCGATTTTTAGCTCTTCTGGATTTTTCAAATCCGAAGCACTGCATTTCTTCAGTGAGTTGATTCATATTGAAGATGGAGACAGTGTGCCGGAATTGACTGGAAGAATTCTTTGGACTGTTTGAAGAACTGGGGAGAAAATAGTCATAATTTTAGCTAAGCATCCATTCATCCCTCATAACAATGTCAACTTTTAGTATTCTTAGTAATTAACACATACAAAGTTTTGTCTATAGAGATGAAAAATATATATTTATAGATTTTGTTTCACATTCTACTTCAAAAATGCAATATCAGAAGTATGCAACTCATAACCGAAATTGGGGAAAACAGTGAAAACAGTGAACCATTTCACGTTCAAAAATGGCCGCCACCTGACAGAATCTGGTCACAGTTGCAGACACTTTAGACTCTCCCGTAAATTCAATGATGACAAGTTATATGCTGTTTTATATCATATCGTACTTGATTGTGGAGAACTCAATTGTGCTTTAATTTGTTTACATGTAAAAATTTCATTTAAAAATCACCTGCTATGCCTATTTGAAAATAACATGCAAGGGTATTGGAGAATTCCTCTGATTCTCATTAGATTTCTTTGAAATTTCAGAATAAAAATGCACAAATTACATACAGATACTGTGAGGAATGTCACTGCTCTCAAAAACATTTGCTCTGATATATTGGCAAAAATCCCGTAACCTCGTAATGTGAGACAGACAGTAGTAAAATATCAACAATAGTCAAGGACAACCTACAATTCATCAGGACAACCTGAAATTGCTGAGCTAGTTGCCCTTGGGCAACCTGAATTTATTTTCTATTCCGCACCCTGCTTAGAATTAACTTCAATTATTAGTCAATGATTTTAATCACATAATCTGCTCCCATAATTCAGGGTCTGTGCAATGACGATTTAAATCTTATTGTTATACTTCCTATTTAACACCATGTCAAAATTTGCTGAGGTAAATTGATTCTGCCACAGCATTTACCTTGGCATCTGTTGAATGCTGTGGTGAATAGCGAGGGCTGAAAAAATTATATCAAAAATGCATATAGGTTTGTTGATGCTCTTCATCATGTTCATGTACATGTATATACATGTACATCACTTTTCTTGAAATGATTTGCAGGACCTACATGTACATTCATTTGTAGCGGTGTTATTATGGTGTATCATATACATGAATATATCGATCTCATGTGCCAGGTACATGTACATAATAATGACCTGTCCAGGACAGGTGGGCATGTGAACATTTCAAGCACTGGGATTGTATATACATGTATCTATATATCCCATGATTTGGTGAAGTTGTAAAGTTTAAAAACTTGCAAGCCTTGAGTATGTGGCATCAATCAGCTTTGAACAGTTTACACACACTGTTGTGACACTGGCCTACTCTCGTGCCTTAAGAGTTGTTTCCCTTACCCCAGCTATATTGTCTATAGATTAATAAATAGGGTGCATTAAAGGCTGAATTTGTTAAAGTAATCCCCAGATTCACAGGCAAAAAAACGATTGATGGGGGAAGTCGCTAAAACAATTATATCCATCATTTTCTGGCAAACAGATGCAATTATACAATTTGCTTGAAACGAGAAATGAGTTACCTTTGACAATATATTTCTTGCAAATGAAAAAAAACTGCTTCACTCATGGGGCATGGTAGAACCATGTCCATTTTGAGGTTAAAGGTTACAATCACTGTAGCCTGAACACCAGGAAATCAGCTGACAATATTGATATCCTTCCTGTAAACTCCAGGTCAGGACTGCAGAATTTCACCATCAATAGACGAGGTCATACATGTACATTGCAATCAGGATTTATGTTCATCCATCTGTTAACCTTTTTTTGTCCGTGCAATATCACCATTAAATTTCAAGTATGTCTCAAACTCATGGAAGGAAGCCAGAAGCCTAAATATTGATTATGAGGTATGTCCATTCATCCACCCATTTGTGCAACTTCATTATCAGTGCATTATTATCTTCTGTTCCATGTTAGGGATAGGGACTAAACTTTTGGTATACCTTAGTTATGGATATATATACCTATTAATTGTGAGGTGAAAGGCACGGTCACTATAACCAAAAATTGGAAATTAATTGTTTTGTTTATGGTATAATAACAATATAGGAATGCAGATTGTGAACAAAGAACATTTTATTCCATAATACATGTACCAAACATCATGATATGACTGAAATAGTGTTGAAAGCGATGTTAAATCATATTTGATCACTCACCTGTATTTATTCAAAGTGGGGAACGTATTTTCACTATCCCTAAAGGCTAGAGTGCTGAAACTTGCCACACTAAATCTTTGGGTCAAGCTCTACTAGAAAATGTAAAAAAAAAATGAAGATGGGCATCATGATGACGTCAATTGCAAAAAGGTATTTTTTGGATGATCTTACAGTCAGATTTTTTTTTACATTTTTTACCCCTCAGCCTGATTGGGCTAAGGGGTATTGTTGTCACGCCGTCTGTCGTACCGGACGGCTGTCCGTCCGTCATATCTTCCGTCTGTCCATCCTGTTTTCCCCAGGCTCCCATATCTTAAGAACTACTGAAGGCAGGTCGACGAAACTTCTGTCCAATACAGGGTTCCCGCGGTCATGGAGAATCCTGGAAAGTCATGAAATTTAAAAATTGATTTTCCAGGCCTTGAAAGTCATGGAATTTTGTGTCTGGTCATTGAATTTTGTGAGAGGTCATGGAAAATTTAAATGGAACTTGAAACTCTCAGCCAGGTCAATATTTCTCTTGATTTTTTTTACCAAAAGATGATTTTCCTGGATCAGCGAATGTTCTATTTGTTGAATGTCGCGTGTGGTCTACGAATGCGATCAAGTGTGCATCAGGGAAGGTAACTTTGGTCTTGGAATTCTCTTAAACTCCCAGTTTGCATTTGGGAGGAAATGGCTGTTCTCAAATTGCATCAGTGTATTAAAAAGAAATGCCATGAAAATGCTTTTCTCAGTCATCATGCATGGCGGTGGACTGATTTTCTCGATGCCCTCATTATCCATAGAGAATTTCTGATAGGTCATGGAAAAGTCATGGAATTTTTCCATAATTTAAGGTCATGGAAAGTCATGGAATTCAATCTGAATTTGTGTGCATGAACCCTGCAATATACAATGTAGTCTGTAGATGTGCCTTTTGTATGTTTCGTTGGTCAGGTCCTCATCTGCCTGTCTGTCCGTCAACTTTTCTGTCCATCTGTATCATGGTTTAATTCCAACATTATGTATTATGGGCCTTCTTGTGGTAAGTTTCTCAAATCTAGCGGTGGTCAAATCATTTACATTATAATTTTCCGATATTCAGAAATGTTTTCTTTCCATTCTACCTCCAAATTATTCATGGAATGTTGCAAGCGTTCTAACTGATTTCATAAATCTACATGTTACATGCAACAAAACAATTGGTGAACAGGGGAGATAGCCATGTAGAGAATTGAGTTGTATAATGTACTGGAAAATGTACATGTAGTGCAAGTTTAAATCTACAATTTAAATCTCCACAACTGTTTCTGCTAGTGAATTACCATTTACCAATTACTCAGTGGGTTTTAATTTTGCTTCAGTTGTAATTTGTGATATTCCCATGTCTTGGGAACACTAATATTAGTTTGGTATCCATTTGGGCCACAATCAGCAGTGAACCTTACAGATCTACATTTATAGACTAGTATACAACTCTAGGCTTTATTTTTAAATGAATATAGCCAATGTTTACTTGCTTTTTCTTCTGAATAAATGTATGAAACTTCACAATATATTAAAGTGTCCACGCTCGCGATAAATGATAGCTATTCTATGAAAGTGATGAACAACAATATGAGAACAATACAGTCATCGCTTTGGGATTTGCACAAAAGCCCCAGTGAAAGGGGAAAAAAATGGACAAAAGTCCCAATGGACAAAAGCCCCATCCAACATTTAGTTTCAGGCCAGGACAATAAGATCACAGTTTTACCAATTTACCAATGGTACATGTATACTGGGTTGTGATTGTCCATCCGTCCCTCTGTGTGTCCGTGCATCCATCTGTTAGCCCGTCTGAAATTCTTTTTCAGGCAATAAGTTGAGCACCGTTCAGCGGATTCTTTTCAAATTTGGTATGCATTTATCATGCCATGAGGTGTCGCCTGCGATTGCATTATGGCCACTTTCGCAAATAGTTGATCTCACCTGGTGGTTAAACTCTACATGTATATATATTTCCATGGAATAACTTGAGAATCTTTCATCGGATTCTTTTCAAATTTGGTATGTATATACATGTACCATGCCACGAGATGTTGCTTGAGCTGGACTGTTAAGGGGCTGAGGGGTTGTAGTACCTCTGGTGCCTCATTTATGTGTTTTCTTCACAAAAACTTCATGATACATGTACATGTAGATGAGTAAATAATAATCTGATGTGAAATAAAAAAGCTTTTGCCCACTTTACCATGCAAAACAGGAATTTTGAAGAAAAATAACAAAAAGATCACTTTTCTGGTACCCCACATGGTCACCATTTTGAATTTGCCCATGATCCTCTGCTTGGGTGTTATGCAATTAGGTTCAAAATAACCCCAATATGATAAACTACAAAGTCACAGAGTGCCAGCTCTCAAGTTTTTGTCGTTCTGACGATAGGAGCAAAAAAATCAACCGGGGGAGAAGCAGCGGTTTTACAACAATAAATGTCGCTACATTGTCACCTCCTTTCCGAAATAACAAGGAAATATTCGTTTTGGGATGACCCAGCTGAGGAATTTGTGCGCAGATGATGTACATGTCTTGTGCCATCTTATCCCAGGGTGCTTTGCTCTATATGCTCCATTCACCCAATCGTCTCTATATACATGTAGCTGAAATATTGCTGAATGCGATGTTATAAACCTTAATTCTCTCTTTCTCTCTCTCTCTCTCCATTCACATAGTTGATATTCGTTCGCTCAGACAGTAACCATATTCATTTACCATAGGTTATGTCTCCGTCAACTCCACTGTACGATTTGTGAGACTCTGACAGTGCTAAATGGAGAGGCACGAAGCAAAATGTAATAAATACCTGATAGACCTAGGTCTCAAGCTTGCAATGGTGAAATTTTGTACTGTCAATATGAGCATTTTTCAAAAACTGGAGCATTTGTAGACAAAAAGATATGAAATTAAAGTATATATTTTTTTCAGTATGGATTGGACGAGGACTTTCAGTGGTCGAAATTTGAATTTCTTTTCCTTAGCCATTTGACTACCAGACATAACAAATTATTCGCCAAGTTGGCGAGGAGATAATTTTTTCACTCGCCGAAGTTTGAGCTATTTAGTGATCACGCAATTGCCTCAGCTGTTCTATTTCAGTGTGTTGGTAGAGCAAGAATGCTTGTAGTAGGTTATCTCCCTTGACAACCTATTAATAGCTGCAGCTTTCCCAGGTAGAATAGCCGTTTCGACTGGCTATTTATGCATTGATGCTAAATTTTCGTTTACCATCAAATGTTTGAAAACGTAAGAACAATTTCGTTGCTTTTCTTCTTGACTCTCATATACATCTCAAGGACGATTATTCTGCTTCAAAAGCCAAGAATCTCCTCAATGATCTGGGCAATAAGATATTCATCAAACCAGACACGTGGTTAGTTTTACTCCACTGTACTGAGTAATTCTCAATTCACTTCGTTCATACCCGGTGAGTGTCGTTTGTCTGAAAGCCATCATGCGGCGGAAGATACACCTACATGTACATGCAGTACCAAAGATTCAGAATCCGACAACACGTGGTAGCTATAAATAAACTCCGGCTCGCGATACCATAACAACATGCACTCAGTCCATCAAAGTCGCATGCGTTGGGTGCACTCAGTGGTCAAAATAAATTACAGCAACACACGTCGACATGCAATGCTGAGAGAAAACAAATAGAATCATTTGAATGGGCTGGGTACACTCTAGACAGACACGTAGCACTGAGCAGGTGGCGATAAACGATACTGGAGGAAAACAATTTATTCAACATTTTGGCAACAACTAGAATTTTCCTGTCGCCATATATGCGACCAGAGGGAATTTTTATTCACCGAGTTCTCATTTCTATTCGCCGTTGGCGACATGGCGAGCGTGATTTTCAACCACTGACTTTAGGGCTAGACTGTTCTTGGTGTTCGGTGTCTATATATTATAGTGCAAGAAGAACTTTGCTTTGTGTTATTGCAAGGGGAGGTAAATGTACTCACCCCACTGACAGCATACTGCTCCTGCCAATTTTTTGTCCTGCATGTAACATATATTAGCACATGACTCGCAATTAAGACACTGAACGTTATAATGGATGTTAATTCGGAGGTGACAACAAGTTCACGTGTTGATTATGTTTTGCAGTTCTGTAAAGAGGATATAAGATATAGGTGACAGAGTGAGAATTAGAATGTCATTCCCAGGTTCGTCCGGTGCTACACCTGTCACCATATTCAAATTGAAGACACTGAATTGGTCTTCGCTCCAATAAAACGGAATATAAGCTTTGTCGAGAAAAACTGTCACACTTTAATCAACTAGTTTATTACACAGACAGACTTAGACTGCCAATGCCACATCGGTCACTCGCTGAGTGAGAATCCCCTGAAAGAGTGGTCCAGGGTCAAAGATTACCTGCTGCCGTGTTGGATTTGGCCTCTGGGATTGGACAAAATAGTTGATTGGACAAAACAGTTTTTTGTCATGTGATCAAGCTCATACGTGCTGGACAGTTTAATCCGAGCAATACATACCTTCCAGCTCCAAAACCTTGTCAATACAGAGTGTAATAGTTGAACTGAGGCATACAGTATGATCAACACAGGGTAAGAATAATAGCAGCTTGGATGTTTGAAACACGATCACAGTTAAAAGGCTCATAATTGAATTTCTGAACATCTCAATATCATAATTCAGATATTATTTGTTTTTAATTAACTTAATTAAGCTTGATTTGAGGCCATATTTGCACCAAGATTTGTGACAGCACCATGGTGACATCCAAAAGATGCTTTTATATGTAATAGTTCATATGGAAGATCAGGGGTTTCCTTAAGAGGCGGCGGGCGGCGGTTTTCGGCGGCTACTATCGCCGAAACCGCCGCCTACTTCGTCGGCAGCAAAAAAAAAAAAAAAAAAAAATTAACATGGTGTTGTTGTTGTTGTCCAAGTTGTCGTTGTTGTAAACTTACTCACGTCAGCGTTTTATCGCAGTCGGCATTTCTTGTATTAAAGTTGATCTGTGGACTTCATTTGCCTTTGTTGAGTTGTACTTTTTATTATGTCGGATTTCGCGAACTAAAAGTGAAACTGTCATGCCGACGTCTCTTGTCACGCCAGCAGATTATGACCTACTGAGGGTCAAGGTCGTACACCGCGTCACCGTGTGAATGAACCTAAGCTAAAGTATTCATGCCGCATGCACTTGAAATAGTAAACTGACAGCAGGGAATATAATCTGTCCAAACGAAGTTCCAGTCTTGACATTGCATGGAGGCTTTTGGTTTTGGGGCAAAACGATCAAAAGGTAATAATAATTTTATTGTAGATAATCTGCAAGTATTCATGAAAGAATGCCTGGAATGAAACATGTGCTAGGCTTGGCAGTAGTGTCTTCGCTATGCTATGGAATATTCTATTGTGTCCACTCCCCTCCAGAAAGGTTCTGGGTTATGTTCATTCTAAGTTTACGCCTATGACAAGGGGGGACAGGCTATTCACATTCCGGGTAATTTTAATGTGGCTGTCCAACGAGTTCTCAAGTTTCTAAAAATCAGACCTGCCCAGTGTAAAATGTGTTGGATTGTGCAAAGATTAGGCTATCCCCATCCTAAAATACAGATTCTGAACAAATGTTCTGTATCATAACTCTGTCTGCTAATTTCATGGTGAAAATTAATTATGTAAAATAAAAAAATAAAAATAGTAATTGATTCTTCGGAATTTCATTAAAACAGCAAAATGAACAAGAATTTAGTGTTCATAAAAATACAATGAAAGAATGTTTTGTTGTAATAATTATTGTTTTTATCGAAATTGACTGAGCTACAACCATTTATGTACAGGTGTGGCTTACCGGATTGTTTATATTATTATTATTATTATTGAGTCTGAGTCTACACCAGTTTATTGTGGGTGCGGCTCCATTAGGTAAGATTTTTCTGAATATTTCAGAAACTGAAAGTGCTGAAAGCACAATCAGCGATGAACAAGGCAGTTTGCATTTGACAACAAAGCTATAATATTAAACGTGTGTGCAAGAAGTTAAGCCGTGACCTGTGTGGTCAAGGATTCTGTGTTTGGGGTTCACAGATCTCAGGACGTCTCCCCGTTGCACACATATTTAATATGATTAAAACAATTTAAAATATTAATTAAAATAGCTCTGATTTTGAATCTTTGTTTTTAAAATACACATGTTCTAGTCAACAGTATGTTGTTCATACGTTGACTAGTCAAACAAGATCATAGTGAACATAACTCTCAGAAAGTGTGCTTTTTTTAAAACTAATTGATGAGGAATTCAGATGAAAGCACTGACCAAGGGTCAGTTGTTTTGAGGGCCAAAATAGGCTTAGAATGCATCACAGAGCTTCTAGACCCCCAGACCCCTTGCCTTGAAAGCTACGCCTCGCTTCGCTCGGCATTAATAGCCTCCTACTTTTTGGAAACAGCCTCCTACTTTCAAAGATAAGGAAACCCCTGGAAGATGACTTTCTTTGTAGTCACTAGGTGGAATGGATCTGAAGGTAGAAATTGATGCACAATTAAAGTGGCAAAAGTGTGATTTAACAAAAGAATTTTGAGGTCCCAACCACCACGGTTGGACGTAACACTGTCCATCTTCCAATAAGCCCTCACTGCAGAGATCTCTAAGTACTCACAACTACATACATGTAGTTAATGATGCCAACCTTATCAAAATAAAAGTTATGCCCCTTCTCTCTTTTTATAAATGTAAAGTTGCTGACAAATGCAAACACATATTTTTAAAAATTAGATTTATCAAAAAATTTCAGATTTTCTGTCTTACGTTACGTCCGACATACTGATTATGCTAATTAACATTATTAGCAGTAATATTTCATTGGGTTTGTGATTCCCCTTGCTTGTGTGATGGGTGACACATGCCCCAACTTTAATACTTTCATCCCATCTACTTTAGCTGTACAATACCAAAATGCACTGTCCATTTTCATTGCCTGCCAGTGTTTGTCCGACATTGTCCGTCCTCGTTCGTCCTACACATAAGTAAATTTTCAGCATATTCAGAGCCGACCATCAAAATACACACTTATAGTGATACACAGTCATTCCTTCTCTGTACCTAAGCACTGTTTGGTTCATGATTTTCATAATTGTAGCATTTTCAAATGTCGGACAAACAAAGACGGACAGGTTTTCCTCCCCATTTGTTTAACATTGTCCGTCTTAGTTTGTCCAACTATTTTGGGGCATAAAGGCATATTTTTTAAAAATAGTAAATAACCTTTATTTTCATATCAAGTTAAAGAACCTTGTATTCTTCACATAACTTTATAATTTTCAACATAGTTTATTTCAATTAAGTGCCTATTAATTTAAAAAAAGATACGTTTCCATCAGCTTTTCCGTCTTTGTTTGTCCGACACTTTGTCATGCTTTGTACTAATTTCTTCACAGATACGTTAAATTTTTCAAATCAAACACTGAAAGTGTTCATAAATGTAATTTAAAATACTGTCCTGAAAGTCCCCTTGCAGTAGAAATCCATTTTCTATTCCCTTATTGTCCCCCGCTACTTAATAGGGGGGGGACTTAGAAACACCGGTGTCCGTAATTCCGTTATTCCGTAATTCCGTAAGATTTTCTTGTCCGGACAATAACTCGTGAATGATTCAACCGATCAACTTCAAACTTGGGGTGTGCCTTGATATTGGCGAGAGGACGGTTGGGATTGTTTTTCAGCAATGTGCGTAATCCAATATGGCCGCCGTCAGCCATTTTGGATTATAAGCAGTTCGATCTTAGATTTTCTTGTCCGGACAATAACTCGTGAACGATTTAACCGATCAACTTCAAACTTGGTGTGTGCTTTGACATTGGTGAGAGGACGGTTGGGATTGTTTTTCAGCAATGTGCGTAATCAAATATGGCCGCCGTCAGCCATTTTGAATTATAAGCAGTTCGATCTTAGATTTTCTTGTCCGGACAATAACTCGTGATCGATTTAACCGATCAACTTCAAACTTGGGGTGTGCCTTGACATTGGTGAGAGGACGGTTGGTATTGTTTTTCAGCAATGTGCGTAATCAAATATGGCCGCCGTCAGCCATTTTGGATTATAAGCAGTTCGATCTTAGATTTTCTTGTCCGGACAATAACTCGTGGACGATTTAACCGATCAACTTCAAACTTGGGGTATGCCTTGCCATTGGTGAGAGGACGGTTGGGATTGTTTTTCAGCAATGTGCGTAATCTAATATGGCCGCCATCAGCCATATTGGATTATAAGCAGTTGGATCTTGTCTGGACAATAGCTGGAGTACGATTCAACTGATCTACTTCAAATTTGGGGAGTCCCTTGACCTTAGTGAGAGGACAGTCATGTATTATGTTTTATGGATGTGCATAATCCAATATGGGTGCCATCCGCTGTATTAGATTATGTTAAGCTCATCAGCGATATCTCCATTTTCAAATCTCACTCTTATCATGATATGAGATATCATCGACAAAAACAAATCGACCATAGAGGTCCATGGCCCCCGCAGCAGCAGTAGTAGGGGGGGGACTTAGAAACACCGGTGTCCGTAATTCCGTAAGATTTTCTTGTCCGGACAATAACTCGTGAACGATTTAACCGATCAACTTCAAACTTGGTGTGTGCCTTGACATTGGTGAGAGGACGGTTGGGATTGTTTTTCAGCAATGTGCGTAATCAAATATGGCCGCCGTCAGCCATTTTGGATTATAAGCAGTACGATCTTAGATTTTCTTGTCCGGACAATAACTCGTGAACGATTTAACCGATCAACTTCAGACTTGGGGTGTGCCTTGACATTGGTGAGAGGACGGTTGGGAATGTTTTTCAGCAATGTGCGTAATCAAATATGGCCGCCGTCAGCCATTTTGGATTATAAGTAGTTCGATCTTAGATTTTCTTGTCCGGACAATAACTCGTGAACGATTTAACCGATCAACTTCAAACTTGGGGTATGCCTTGACATTGGTGAGAGGACAGTTGGGATTGTTTTTCAGCAATGTGCATAATCTAATATGGCCGCCGTCAGCCATATTGGATTGTAAGCAGTTTGATCTTGTCCGGACAATAGCTGGCGTACGATTCAACTGATCTACTTCAAACTTTGGGAGTTCCTTGACCTTAGTGAGAGGACAGTCATGTATTATGTTTTATGGATGTGCATAATCCAATATGGGTGCCATCTGCTGTATTAGATTTATGTTAAGCTCATCAGCGATATCTCCATTTTCAAATCATACTGTTATTACCCCTCGGGCAGATTCTGCCCGAGCGGTATTGTCGTTGCCTCCGTCGCCCGTCTGTCCGTCCGTCCGTCTGTCCGTCTGTCCGTCTGATCATTGTAAACACATTATCTCAAAAAGTCCTTCACTTACAACAATGAAACTTCATACAGTTGTTTAATACAGCCAGTACCAGAAGCCTATTGAAAGTCGGTACCATTGGATGTGTTTTTCAGGAGTTATGCCCCTTTATACATGTCTGGCTGTTTTTATCCTTGTAAACACATTATCTCAAAAAGTCCTTCACTCGCAACAATGAAACTTCATACAGGTGTTTAATGCAGCTAGTACCAGAAGCCTATTCAAAGTCGGTGTAATCAGATGCGTTTTTCAGGAGTTATGCCCCTTTATACATGTCTGTTGGTCCATATCCTCATTGTAAACACATTATCTCAAAAAGTCCTTCACTTACAACAATGAAACTTCATACAGCTGTTTAATACAGCCAGTACCAGAAGCCTATTGAAAGTCGGTGCCGTTGGATGTGTTTTTCAGGAGTTATGCCCCTTTATACATGTCTGGCTGTTTTTATCCTTGTAAACACATTATCTCAAAAAGTCCTTCACTCACAACAATGAAACTTCATACAGTTGCTTAATGCAGCTAGTACCAGAAGCCTATTCAAAGTCGGTGTCATCGGATGTGTTTTTCAGGAGTTATGCCCCTTTATACATGTCTGTTGGTCCATATCCTTGTAAACACATTATCTCAAAAAGTCCTTCACTCACAACAATGAAACTTCATACAGTTGTTTAATACAACCAATACCAGAAGCCTATTGAAAGTCGGTGCCATTGGATGTGTTTTTCAGGAGTTATGCCCCTTTATACATGTCTGGCTGTTTTTATCCTTGTAAACACATTATCTCAAAAAGTCCGTCACTCACAACAATGAAACTTCATACAGTTGTTTAATACAGCCAGTACCAGAAGCCTATTGAAAGTCGGTGTAA
Organism: Hanleya hanleyi; assembly: GCA_036873755.1. Taxonomy (NCBI): domain Eukaryota; kingdom Metazoa; phylum Mollusca; class Polyplacophora; order Lepidopleurida; family Hanleyidae; genus Hanleya; species Hanleya hanleyi. Next base: position 6,356 of record JAVTVY010002960.1, on the reverse strand, counting down.
TCGGATGTGTTTTTCAGGAGTTCTGCCCCTTTATACATGTCTGCTGGTCCATATCCTTGTAAACACATTATCTCAAAAAGTCTTCACTCACAACAATGAAACTTCATACAGTTGTTTAATACAGCCAGTACCAGAAGCCTATTGAAAGTCGGTGCCATGGGATGTGTTTTTCAGGAGTTCACACAAACCTGTGTGGATTGCTGTGAATAGACAGTAATCGTTCGACTACATCTACTATAGGTAATCACTGCTCTATTGCTATATTGTTTTGTCTGTCTATGATCTATATCATACAGGTTAAATTATGCCCACCCCAAATATGTGAGTTGTTGGGGTCAAAAACATTATTTTCACAATTGCTCTGGGCCCGACCCGAGGGGTCCCGATGGCGACAGCCACATGTCAATGATATGAGATATCATCGACCCCAAAAAATCGACCATAGAGGTCCATGGCCCCCGCAGCAGCAGCGCCAGTTATGTCCGTGATTCTGTAATTCCGTAATTCTGTAATTCCGTAAGATTTTCTTGTCCGGACAATAACTCGTGAACGATTTAACCGATCAACTTCAAACTTGGTGTGTGCCTTGACATTGGTGAGAGGACGGTTGGGATTGGTTTTCAGCAATGTGCGTAATCAAATATGGCCGCCGTCAGCCATTTTGGATTATAAGCAGTTCGATCTTAGATTTTCTTGTCCGGACAATAACTCGTGAACGATTTAACCGATCAACTTCAAACTTAGGGTGTGCCTTGACATTGGTGAGAGGGCGGTTGGGATTGTTTTTCAGCAATGTGCGTAATCAAATATGGCCGCCGTCAGCCATTTTGGATTATAAGCAGTTCGATCTTAGATTTTCTTGTCCGGACAATAACTCGTGAACGATTTAACCGATCAACTTCAAACTTGGGGTATGCCTTGACATTGGTGAGAGGACAGTTGGGATTGTTTTTCAGCAATGTGCATAATCTAATATGGCCGCCGTCAGCCATATTGGATTGTAAGCAGTTTGATCTTGTCCGGACAATAGCTGGCGTACGATTCAACTGATCTACTTCAAACTTTGGGAGTTCCTTGACCTTAGTGAGAGGACAGTCATGTATTATGTTTTATGGATGTGCATAATCCAATATGGGTGCCATCTGCTGTATTAGATTTATGTTAAGCTCATCAGCGATATCTCCATTTTCAAATCATACTGTTATCAATGATATGAGATATCATCGACCCCAAAAAATCGACCATAGAGGTCCATGGCCCCCGCAGCAGCAGCGCCAGGTATGGTGGATGTAATCCACCATAACTGGTGCTGCTAGCGGGGGACATGGACCTCTATGGTCGATTTTTATGTATTGTTTTACCCCCCCACTGTCCCTCCTGTGTTCGTCCAACATTTTCAGTGATGCTGTACTAAAACAGGTCTGAAAATACTAACACACTTGAAGACTTTAACACTATAATTTTAATATAACTTAGAGATATCACCATCAAATAATGTAACGAATAAGAGCTGTAGTCTATTCTATATTTTGAGCTTCAGTTTCTAATATTTGTGACACCTTAGCCCATTAGTATTTCTTCCCCATTTCAGGACTGATGCTAGCAAATCAGTTCACTTTGAAGCAACAGCTGTTTAAAATAGTTTACCCAAAACTTTTTTCAGACATTCATGTGAAGATTATCCAAATTGTGGAACTGTGAAAAATTTGGAGATCTAAGCTTACACTCTTATCCAAGTAGCTGAACCTTTAAGAACATAACTTTTCTTGCTTGCTGACACTTTCAGCACGGAAAAATAAATGTTTTCAGATTGTCTTATATTTTCTGATTCACCAGTTTAACTGTCAATTTTGTCACCAATTGCTTGTTGTTATCAACTGATTGTTCTTTGACAAAGGCCCTATTTTAATACCACCAACGCAGAGGGGTTCTCAGTGCTTTGCACGGTTCATATTTTGCCTTCTGTAGGAGGTGTGTGGAAGTATAGATTCAACAGGGGTGCAATGTGGTACAAGAGCGCACTTCGGGAATCTTTTAATGGGAAAAGTAGTTTTCATTGATTGCGCATTGAAAGATCTGTTAACTACTGTAAACACTCCATTCCATCAGACAAGGGCAAGGCTGGCCTCGATCAATTGGCAATGGCTGCTGTTTGGACATCCCCTCACTGCCAGTTACAAGTCAGTGCTGTTTACATGTACAAACAGGGCTGTCTGAGTTAGGCAATCTGATCACAGCCTGACTGTCATGCTGCGACTGTTTGTTCGAGTCCTTCGTATTAGGACTCCGGGTATTGATTGAAAATCCACCGACAGGGTATTGAATTCACTGAACAGACATTATAGCTCCAGGGTTGTTGGCTTCTCCTGATGTCTAATTGAATGGCAAGCCAGTTGAACACAGCAAGTGCAGTGGTGAGAGTAAAAAACATGTCTTGCTGTCTCTGCCCTCACGTTTTTCGCTAATACAATCCCTTACACCAATGACTTCAACACTTGATTTTCCATAGTTGACATATGACAATAACTTTACACTTTATTCATTTATTTTTTATGTTTGTGATGTATTATGGTAAAGTAACTTTACACTGTTATAATTTACTCTAATTACTAGAGGTATATAGGCTTTGTCTGTCCTTCGGTCATTCTGTTGTGCCATCCATATGGCCAAACGGTTAAACTGATATGACTCAGCTCATTGTACTGTTTGATCCACAACTGTCAAAGTTACATGGGAGCTGTTTGGAACCTTGCAAATGTACTCTCTCAGGTTTTTTTGTGGGCTTCAATGATTTTCCCCATATAGTTATTGCCCTTTATATATGCATGTCCAGAACATATATCTCGGTAACAATGTGAACTTATGTGGAAAATGCTTTGCAGATGTGCACTCTCAGTGGCATGGTTTTAGTGGATTCCAATGATTTTCCTCAGTCGTATTGCCAATTCTTGTCCACATCAATATATGTTTATCCGGCCAATATCTCACTTACTATTTGACCGACAACTTTGAAACTTGCATGAAAGATGCTTAGCAGCTTGTAGATGTGCACTCTCAGTGGGCTGTGGCATGGTTTTAGTGGATTCCAATGATTTTCCTCAGTCGTATTGCCAATTCTTGTCCACATCAATATATGTTTATCCGGCCAATATCTCACTTACTATTTGACGGACAACTTTGAAACTTGCATGAAAGATGCTTAGCAGCTTGTAGATGTGCACTGACAGATTTTTTTGTGGGTTTTGATGATTATTTGTTCTTAATCATCAACATCAAAATGTGCTTGTCCTTCTCATACATGTATCTTGATTACTATTTGATGGACAAAATTTACATGGAAGCTGCTTACAATTTACACTGTCAGGATTTTTTGCTAGTTTCAATGATTTTCCCTCTAGACATGCTAGAGTTATTGCCCTTTATAATCCTTCATAAGAACTATACCTTTGTGCACGCCCAAACCATGGGTAAATATCTGTCTACTTACTTTTTTGTGTCCACCTATCTCATTGATAGCCACCTGTATTGATTCGTGCAAGCAGAACATGCATACATGTACGCACTTATCTTGTTCCCATGGATGACATCTTGTTTATTTAATCATATATGTTGGATAGAATTAATGGTGAATTTTGGTATGTGACCAATGAAACATTAACCTCTCGGTTTTATGGCTGATCTGGACATTGACTTAATTTTCTGATGGTTGTTTTTTTGTTTAAACCGAGCTATAATATTTTATCGATTGGATGTTTTTCCAAGAAATTGTACAAAATTGTACCTGGTCCTGATAGATGAAGAAAAATTCAGTTTTGTCATTCTTGTTCTTATGTACACCATAGCTGGCTGGCTTTATGTTTCAATGACTGTAAATGATGGTGGTGTCACATCTACCCTGTGGATATAGTGGTAAAGATGTGCACGATATGAGTCTGGAGAGGAGAGTAGGTCGATTTGAGAGAAGATGTGAGATGGGATGAGGTGAGAGATCAGGTGTGGATGGAACAAAACACAGCTTAAATGACCATTAAAATCACATGTATTTCTGTATTATTACATTTAGATATCTAATGGCCTTCAAAGCATAGAACATATTTTCCGATTATTTAATGGTATTATGCAGCGATTAATGGGATTGTAATGGAATTTTGATGGATTGCAATTTAATGCCATTTATTTGGGTGCATATCCAGTACTTTGGTGAGAGGAGGGGAGGAGAGAGAAGGTGAAGACATTTGAAGGCCATTAAAATTTACCTAAATGCCATTAAATATTTAGTGTACATTATTCAGTGATGCCCAGCAGGGGTTGAAATGTTCTCCAAATACTTACAGGTCAAGAATTGTCCTGCACATGATTAAAATACATGTAAACTGACTGAAAAACTGCAGGACAATGCCAATTTTCTGCCAGACATGTCCTGCAAATAGCAATTTCAACCCCTGCCCAGTAAAGCAAAACAAAATGTTGTTTATAATGATTTGATTGGCATCAAACATGTTAAATATGCACTTACCACTGTGATTCTGGAACGGTCATCAGCGAACAAAACATTGATTTGTCGGATATATCTGGCAGAAAAATGTACCGGTACTGTTCTGTATGGTTTGTCCTTCAGACTGACACAGTTTATAAGATTGAATCGCTAGAGAATATAAAACATGTTACAAAGAAATATAAAACATGCTATAAGATCCCTTATAAATAGGGGTAACCCCTAATTATATGTACGTCTTTTCTTAGTTTTCAACCAAAATCAAATCTCCATGCTTAATGTTGTTGTTGCGGAATGGAGTGTTGAAGATGATTTCCTCGTGTCCTACAATTTGATTGGTCTGAATTATCAATGTCATAATCCTACATTTACCATATTCCTATGAGCTGGCTGGGTATTTCGGCTGGTTGTCGAACAGTTGAAATAAGTAAGTATAGGCTGTCTGGTGACGTGTGTCGGTCACACAGAATGAGGTGTACATTGAAACGAAATCTCGTATTCTGTCGAACTCTGACAAAATGGCGAGTCTCTCCAAATTCAGCTTTATGGCAAAAAAAAGTCAGCAACCAAGGAGAATTAGAAAGATCAGAAATACCATCCAACAGTGCAAACAAAGCCTCAAAAGCTCTGCCCGCATCACTATCATCTAGCATAATAGTGAAACAAAATTTTATGGCAGATTGGAAGATAAACTGACCATGGCTTGATTGTACAAAGACGTCAGTGGCAAAGGTCGATGGAGAAATTTGTTTGTGACTGCATGGTTCAACAAATCTGGAAAATACATGTAGTTCCATGAAGGATGAAAACATCAGTTTTTATCTCGCCTTACGAAGTAAAGGGGAGATATTGTGAGAGGGGGAAAGAGGATGTCGTCGTCGGTGTCGGTGTCGGTGTCGGTGTCCCTTGCCTGGAAATGAATGGGTTTTTGGTTTAGCAAGTTAAAAAAAAATCTAGAAAAATTAGAAAAAATATAAAAAAAATATAAAAAATATGGGGGGTGGGTATGCCACCTGGGGGTACTACATGTACCCCTGGGGTACTCTAATGTTAAAATCCCTATGAATGAGTTTTGCGTTTAGCTGAAGTGCACATGTACATATGTACTTGGAAAGTTTCTTGCAGTTGTCAGCTGTCATTGGATGATTATGAAACTTGGTATACATGTTTCTTATGATAAGAGGATGTACCTGTGCTATTTTTGAGAAGAAATATTAATTTTTCTCAAAATTATAGCAAATGAAGAGTTTTCTGTTTAGGTAAATTGTACATGTAGGCCTCTACATGTATACATATACATCTACATGGTAACTTTGCTGCAGTTGTCAGCTGTCATTGGATGATTATGAAACTTGGTACACATGTTTCTTATGATTAGAGGATGTACCTGTGCTATTTTTGACAAGAAATATTATTTTTTCTCCAAATTATGGTAAATGAAGAGTTTTCTGTTTAGGTAAATTGTACATATACATGTCCATGGTAAGTTTTCTCCAGTTGTCAGCTGTCATTGGATGATTATGAAACTTGGTACACATGTTTCTTATGATAAGAGGATGTACCTGTGCTATTTTTGAGAAGAAATATAAATTTTTCTCAAAATTATGGCAAATGAAGAGTTTTCTGTTTAGGTAAATTGTACATACATGCCTCTACATGTATACATATACATCTACATGGTAATTTTGCTCCAGTTGTCAGCTGTCATTGGATGATTATGAAACTTGGTACACATGTTTCTTATGATTAGAGGATGTATCTGTGCTATTTTTGACAAGAAATATTAATTTTCTCCAAATTATGACAAATGAATGAGTTTTCTGTTTAGGTAAATTGTATATGTAGGCCTCTACATGTATAC